>APFE030197113.1:13433-96505 GCA_000404065.3 Pinus taeda | reverse complement strand
TATGTATCAATACTTGATTTCCCTATTTTCCTGGTACAATTATTAAATTAACACAAGAGACTTTGCTCTTTTTGCCATAGTTATTATGAGCCAACACCTTGTACACTTCTCTCACCCAATTATGCATAGTTAATTACTTGCTAAAATCCTTATGGATAAGTTATTTAATGGAGTAGTGTACTTCTCATCCCCTGCTCTTGTTTACCACAATCTTCAACCAATTTATTTTATTCAAGATATACTTATGTTCCTTAGTCTTTTACTTCTTCCAACAATTGCATTGTAGTAGGTGACAATTTATCTCCTATCTACACGTAGATCTACTCTCCTTTATTAGGAGATCTAGTAGATATTTTGTCATTCATGTATTCTTTTCTTTACATAGTAACTTTGTTAATTGTGGGTTAGACCATAGGCCTTTAAGTTCTATACATCATTTGACAAAACTAATTTAAATGTTTCTACAAAATACCTTCCGCTATTTTTTGCAAAATACCTGCAACTATGGTTTGACTCTTAGGCCTCACATTTGAACGTACAAATTTGATACCACGTGTAACATGCCTTGATTTCACCTAATTTTATTTTTCTTTTCCTTAACATTAGTATCATTGTACATACATATTTATCAAAAATTTCTTCACCTCCCAATAAACACGGTTATTTGTTTAACATTCCCATTCTTGTACATACATCATATTCAAATGATTTGTCATTTTCTATAAGAATTATTATTGGGTTCAAGGTGAATTCCACCTGGTCATTATTTGGAGTATTTAGACTCACCACTGACAGGTTTGTTTCATAGGACATTAATGTCATTACGCCTACGTGTTATTGATCATTTTAACTCCTTGTGTATTTTACTTCAATTGACTAAGAATTTGTTTCCTTTTAGGAATATAGCCAATTTCTAGTTGAAGGGTCTTATCCATGAGTATTGGTATCCATTGATTCTTCACATGTACTAATCTTGACCCAATTTTCATATGTTATATAATTTAACAAGTACCATGGTGCTTAGGCTAGATATCCACTTATACAATATTATCTCATTTGAAACTACTATACACCTTGGTATCATTCGTAATGATTATGGGTGTGGGATGGTTTTATTATTTTCTTGGTTATTAATACACATGGCTCATAAACTAAGTTCATGTTAGGGCTTACCATGCGAATTTCACATGGAGCGCCAATCACATGCATTTCTACAACCATGATCTAATTTTGAGATCCAATGATGGGAAAATATAGAATTTCTTAATGACTAACCCTCCCTTTTGAATTCGTTGCCTTAATGTTTCATTTGGTTTCTTGTGGTGACCAGAGTGTTGCACCACATGGTATGACTGTGGTGGCTTAATGTCAATTTTTACCTAAAATTTCTATAGATGCACCTCAAAGGTTACTCCAGGTCTTACATTGTTCTACCTTTTGTATTCCTTTAGGTAATGTAAGACTTGGTTCTGGTTTAGGTTGTTATTTCCATTTATCTATTTCCTATGTGTATAATTTATTGCTCTCCTTCACATTTTTATAGTGGCTCTGACCAATTGTTTATATTTCTCCTTTAATTTACTAAGATAACTATAGAGGAAATATCGAATAAATTATATAATTCTTAGGTACCGATTCTGTTATTTATCTCGGCTTTGATTTTCGTAAATTCGGGTATTGTAATTTGAAAATGTTTCTTCTAGTTAAGATTGCATTCCTTCGAGATACTAGAGTATCCTAGTTTGCTTAGCCATGTTGACTTGGTAGGTCAACTTGGTCGAAAGTAAAGGGTAAAAGTATTCTTTGCTCTAAATTCACTTAGCATTGTCGATACTTTCTATGGAAGGAGGTATGAAATATGGTGCTTTATCAAACCCTAAGTATCCATGAAAGGGTTTGACCCTTCTAAGGAAGGATATGGGCTTCATTCCTTCGAGTATAATAGTTCGTAGTGGGATTCTTGTAGTCTCGTGGAAGAATATGGATGCAAGGCCCTTCTCTCGCATTATAATTTCTAAAGGGGCAGTTGCTAAGCCGAAAATCATTCTCTCCATTTTTCTAAGAAAATTTCCTTACTAATTGGGGTTTTTCTTGATTTGTTACTACACTGGTTATTAAGAGTAATAATCATGTTCTTTGTTTTGTGACATTTACGGCAAAGGCTCAAAATGTCATTTTACTAATTTTTAAAGTTTCATTTTGATATAGGCTTATGTTCTCATTTATGATGACAAATTTTGTTATATCTTTTTGTTGTTCCAGGAGTAGCATGGTCCCACTTCTACTGAGGTAAAGAGTTTTTCTTTTACCATAGTTTATTTTTATGTTTCAGGTGTGCTACAAAGACATATCTTGACTCGATTTAGATTTCTTGCTTAGACTCCAATTAACATCTAGTTCCTTTGTGCTCACAGTTGATGAGGAGGACATTTCACAACTCTACTTCTCAGGGATACAATTTTACTTCATTTTTGCACCTATTTGTATCTCTTCGTTTTTGCTTAACATCTTGAATGATCATCCAAGATTCCATTGCTAATTTAGCAATTCATTTGGTTACAGTAATGGATTTTGTATGAACTAGTAGCTTCCCAGCAAACAACTTGCAAATTTAGAGGATAGCTTCTTGACTTCATGATTCTTATAGTTTGGTATAAAATTTCTACATTCCTCCCAAATTCTACGTGGTGAAATGCTATAATTTTTCCTTAAGAGCCATAAGCCAAATTAGGGTTTACCTGATTATTGAATTTTCAAGCCTACATGTTTTTTAATTTATTTTGTGCAGCCATGGAGGCCTTAATGAACCAACATTTCACCTTACAATATTGTGGTTCTTATTTACTTGTTCTATAATAATCTTCTCTTAACTTTGTTTTAAAACCATATGTATAACATGCATGGATGTATATATTCCTTTAGATAATTTAGAAAGGATCTTCCCTTTTACTTTATTCAACATGTTGACTGTTATATCTTTTCTTGCACAAATTGTATAGATTTTTTTGTGAATTCTCTGCCACAATATTCTTCTAAAGTTTCTTATGGAACTGTACCCAAATTTCTGGTTTTCTAAATGTTATTGTTGAAGTGTGTGTGTGTGTGTATATACACACACACATATATATAAGTGCCTTCCATTTCAATTCTCCATATTAGACTTCTTATATAACTCTCTATGGTACTATAGAACTTGATATATCTATTGAACTTAATCAAAAGGATCATGTATACCATGTTATTTTTTTTATGATTACTTGACTTGTTGTTGATTTCTTTATTGGTGAAGAATTGGTTCCTCGATCATTATACCCCTTCCTTTTTCAAACCTCTGTGCTCGTTTACAATATTATTTATGCCAAGTAATTTTCATATATATGTGCTTCTACTATTATTTCTATATATTCTATGGTTTCACTTTCTGTTTAGTTATGAATAACTAAATCCTACCCAAGGTTGACATCTTGTACTCTCAATTACATGATTTAGGGAACTATACGACTAGTTACATGCATGCATACATACAAGGATGCAATGTAATATACCCTCATTACAACTAGACTTACGAGCATAAGAGTTGCCTATTTAGTTTATAAGGATCACCTAGATATTACATGTTTCATATCAACAATTCATTGCCTTAAGGAGATGATAAGGATATTTCTGTAGTCTTAATAGGATACGATTTCGTCAATAATTATTCCCTTCAATTATATAATTTACAAGGAACTACAATATAGCTAAAAGTAAAATCTTTACATGTATCTCAAGTCCAATTTCTTAATTTCTTTTTAGTTGTAGGTTGTATTGTTATCTCTTGTTTATATTATCTATTGACAACCTTTATGTAACCACCATTAATTAACTATCTTAGTGCCAAAGAGAGAGTATACAAAACTATGTAAATAGTTCTAGAAATTCTCCACATCTATATGGACACGTACATATATATGTACTAAGAGGATGTATATACAACAATAATTTATCTCGACAACCAAACACACTATATTTATTAACAATTTATCCTCTTTCGTATTCCATCAACTCGTTAATCTAACATAATATAAGTCCTTTAATCTAGATCATATAATCCGGAAAATAACCATATGTTTCAAAAATTTATTAATTTAGGAAAATATGCTATCTATGCATGAAAATTTTCTTTTATGTAGTCGATGCATAAATTCAATTTAATATTTTCACCGTAATATCATTAAACCATGTCAAAAGTCAATAGGTAAAACATAAAATAATTTCAAAATCAATAAGCAAAACATAACAAAATTTCATCTAACTGTAATAATATGCTCGAGGAATATTTAGGAACAGAGCATGTTCCACCCAACCTTGAACTGTCTCTGACAGTTCCCCCTGAGCTAAGACCTTCTTGCTCCTAGGAATAAACAAATCTTTTGTTTCCAAGTGGTTCTTCCTCAATGGATTTCTTTGGTTTTATTTCCTAATGTAAGTTTTAAGAACCCTTGTTTCAACACCTCCTCAATACAAATCAATAATTTTTTGCAGTGTTCCCGGGAAACCAAACTTAACCTTATTAATTTTACTTTCTTGTGGGGAATATTTTAATATTTTAGCCAACAAATGAGGGACATTTATGGCCATGCTGTGAACCTAATGAATAATTATCATCATGCAATCACCAGAAATATCAAGCTTGTGATGATTCAAAATTGTCCTAAGGACAACTTGAATCAAATATTTGCATGGTCCTTGGGGAAAATCTTGCATTTTTAATCCATTCATTCGAACATATACTTTTTTGTCACATATTTTATTAGCCATTTCAATCTTTCCTAGAATATGGGCTTTCTTGGAGTTAAATATTACTTCCCCTCTGCATGGAATTTCCGTTGCTCTTGCAACTAGATCACAGTCTAGGTTAATACTCTTCCCAAATATTTTTAATTCCATTTCTTTATCATCATAATTTTCTATGGCATCATATATCTCATCATTTTGGAAAATGAATTGTCCAAATATAAATTTATAAACCTCTCCTCTTCTCAGGATATCTAGCATATCTAGTGGACAATTGTTTGTATCACTCCATGTATCGGCACACTCTTTCAATTTTTTTTATTGTGAAGATCCCTTGGGAACCCCATGTGTAAATTATTTGCATGGAAGAGGACGTCGTTGTTTCAATTAAGGCCATCGTTGTCTTGGGTCAAGGCATACTAGCTGAATGCACGTTGAATGAAATAATGCACACTACATAGACTATGAAGAATACATGCTAAATAAATCGTGATGAATGCACGCTGAAGAAACTGTGAGGAATGCACACGCAAATGAGGTTTTTTTAACTTGTTTCTTTATTTTTCTATAAATCACTTTTATAAAGAAATGAAAATTTTATTTAGTGAATAAAATTGTTTATAAGGTGCTTTGACATTGCTCCTTTATTCCTATATTTTCTCGGCTACAAAATTAAAAATTCAAATTTAATATTTTGATATAAGATACACTTTATTAAAAATAGCACTTTGAAAAATAGGGTTGCAATAATTTGATGGCATGTAAGATGGTGTTGTAGCAGCTACAACACCATTCAAAATTTTCGCTTGCACTCCAATTTCAGAGCCTTCCTTGTTCTTTCCCTTGACTTTTGCAAAAACTTAAGCTCATTTCATGAGCTTTCCTAAAGTCCTCTAACCCCCTTTTGCTTGTTGGACCAACTGTCATCTTTTGGCATGTGTGACCAATATGTCATGTTTGTGAACCATTTCTGGTGGTTTCGAATGTTGGTCTTTGTGTATATGATTTTTCCTAGCTATTTAAGTGCCCATCGCACTCATACAGAAAGTCTTGAACACTTTCGCACAAGTGTCAACACGGTCATCCTAAAGTCTATCTCAAGTGTCGCACTTGTCACTTATTGTTATGAGAAAATTACACAAAGGGAATTGCTTTCTTGTTGCTCTTGTGGTATATGTTGTCACATTGTCGAGGTATGCTAAGTGTGTTATCTCAAGTTCAATTTCATCACAAATATATCTTCCCCTCACACTTAGCCACTTTTCCAAAAATCTTCTCGACTGGGTAACCCAGCTACACCAAACCCTGACTGAACTACGCACTGTGCAACGTCAACACTCAATGTTGTGACCTTGCTACCTCAAACTGTGAATTGTGAAGTCACTGTCCTTCCAGGTAGTTGTACTACGCAATTCGAGAGCTTAGTAGTCTCCCTTGACCCCCAAAATTGCACAATAGTTCCTCCTAGTCTCACTTGAACTGTCCACTTCACACTTCCAATATTATAAATCTTATCCATTTTTTATGGATCCCATAATGCGTAGATACCCCAGCCTCCCTTGGCCTCCAGAACTACTGAGATGTTTCCCCTAGTATCCTCCCTCAACTGAAGCTCAATGACCTAAAGAACTACGCAAATTTGTCCTCCAAGGCTCTCTTCTACCCAATACTCCTTGCCTCAAAAAATTGCGCATATCCACCTCCCAGGGTCCCATCCCACATCAGCCACTATCTCCCTTAATTGCGCTATCCTGACTCCTAGTGGCCATTACCCAAATTTTCTCCCCAATAAGGATTGTGCTCAAAAGTTCCTCATTCAAGCCTGAGCTACGCTCTGCGCAATCTCAGTGATCAACCTCGCTCCCTGTCACCTAGAACTGCGTAATGTGCAATTACCGGGCCTTCTCTCTCATCCTATCATCAATATTGGGCCCAGTTCATGGATAACAATGCATCATCTAATATTAGGGAGTTTTCATATTGATGTTGTCCCGTCATGAGTGAATCACAAGAATAGGTAAACTGTCCGAACATGGCGAGATGATGAATAAGGAAAATAAATAGGAAGCATGCCTAAAGACTCACTTGTAGCCGAATGGAAGAATGAAACTACCAAGGGCAAGCAAAAGGAGCATAAGTTTGCAACCATCTTCCAAGACTGAAGATCATTGAAGACCCCACATCATCAAGCTATGCGAAGGAAAAGAGAATGCATATCCAAGAACACATCTATTACTCAGCAGCAATAACGACATGACATTCTCACATCATTAAGCTAGTCCATCTCAGCAGTGTCATGAGTTGTCATATGCCACATCACCATTGTTGGCCATGTCTATTGTAAGTCAAATGTATTGTAAAGTGGAAGTCCAATGGACACACATGGCTATGAAGAGTCATGTAAGTTAAAAAGTCAAAAGAAGTCGAATAACCATGAGAGTAGTCAAAGAGTTACAAGGGGTAAGCATCACCCCTTGGTTATATAAACCCCCTCGTTGTATGAGAAAAATAATTTTCATCTTGGCTCCTCCCGCAAAGCATTGGAGAGATCAGTTAGTAATGTGAGGAGCAAGGAGTGGCTCCAATGTCCCACTACTACAGCTAGTGATTTATAATATAAATATGTGTCTTGGAATTTTTTCTTAATTATAGAACCCTTTTCAGGCCAACATGTTTTCATGGATGACTTATGGATGTTTGTAAGACTATTCTGTGAACGTTTGTATTTCATGTTTTCTTTCATATGTACTAAGATAGTTGAACTATTTTGGTTATTTTAGTGCTTATCTTGTTGGGAATGTGTTGTAATGGATGTCACTGTTGTCTCATCCTTGTGGACTATTCTGACGGGATATTAGACAAACATTTCCTTTCTTATATGTTATAACGGCCGTCACATTCATTGTGGACTATTCTGCTGGATGATAGATGGATCTTCCCTTGTTCATTGGTTTTAACGACTATCGCGTCTAACGTGGACTGCTCCACTAGATGTTGGATACGAATTTTCAGTTCATGTATGTTTCTTCTTGTGTGGTACTATTACCTCTCACTTAGAGGCTCACTTTTCTCCCCACTTTTTGCAATAAGAGATTCTAGACAAAGTTGCATTGCATACTCACCATGAACACTCACCTTACTTTTCTAAGATACCATTGCATCACTCTCTCGTGCTGATAGAGCCGAGAAAGATAAGTATTTGGCAATCAGGTCTTCATACTGGATGGGACTCCTACACCAAACGATAATTTGTCCGAGATTCTTAAGCTGTATTGCAAATTGGCTCATCCTCTTCGTTCTGTTCCCATCATATGGGTGCCAGCTTTCACTAGCTAATAAAATACTTCGGCTCATCCTCTACGTTCTGTTCCCATCATCATATGGGTGCCAGATTTTACTAGCTAATTAAATACTCCCCCCTGTCTACCCGCTAATTGCAGTACCTCCTGTTTTGTTTGTGTGTGTCAGTATTATTAGGCACTATATATGCGTCGATGCCGTCTCCCATTATGTATTTCGATTGCAGCAGGGCAGCTCTCTGGTTATATGTATTTCGATTATAAGTGGTACTTTTCTGACCCATCGTCGTCATATGAGACTTTGTGTCTCTGTTTGGTTATTGTGATCGATAGAACGAACGATGGATGATGGTGAGCTGCACATTAAATTTTTGACAATAAGGATATGTGACCACGGATATTTTTGCATTGTTTGTTTCTATTGGACAGAATTTTTGAGCTCTTTCTTTCTTTTAAACAGTGAGTTAACCATTTTATTTGTTAAAGCATAAATTACACTACATGGTGCAATTTTATTTGTTAAACCATATATATAGCATAAATTACACTACATGGTGCAATTTTATTTGTTAAACCATAGATATATATATATATATATATAATATATATATATATATATATATATATATATATATCACGTAAATTACATTGTGTATCGCTGTATGAGGAGCGGCGGATGTCGTGCATAAATTACATTACATGGTGCAATTTTATTTGTTAAACCATCTATATATATATATATAACGTAAATTACATGGTGTATTGCTGTATCAGCAGAGGCAGATGTCGTCACACCATTGTCAATGGTTTTGAAAACGATTTCTACACAACTAGGTGAGACTTACCAGCAGTTCAAGTTTGATATTTAACTTCATCATTTGAATTATAAAGTTACTTACACGAACGAAGATCTTTGTTCCTTTATTTCGTACGGCGATAAGCCACTTAAAAATCTCTGCCCAACATTTCGTACGGCGATAAGCCACTTAAGAGCTTGGCCGGAGGCAACCTCGATCTGTCCGAACAATGCGCACCCATTTTTCTTTATAAGCTATCCACATTCCAATTTACAAATGCAGCTACCCCGTTTCAAAGAAAGTTTATACTTTTTAAAACCATGGAAAATGCAAATACTTTGAATCAGTTTGACCTGTATGTAGAACATTAAGATTCAGTCTATGGATGTGAGCATTTTTGTGGCATTGTTTTTATTGGATTTTGATTTTTATCTGCATACAACGTATTTTGCGTGGTTGATTGATTTTTATTTTTGGTTATTCAAGTCTACAATTAAATTACATTGTACATTACAATTTGTCCAGGGGTTGTGCTTGCTTTAACAACATATTTTATGTGGCTGATTTTTCATTTTTTGTTGTTAATTTAACAACCTATTTTCTGCGGCTGATTTTTTATTTTTGGTTATTTATTTAACAATATATTTTGTGTGGCTGATTTTTTATTTTTGGTTATTAAGTATACAACATTGTACATTACATTCTTTACATTCTTGACCAAGGTGTTTTTCTTTGAGTGCTTTTCAAAAAAATTGCAGCCACAATATTAATACTTATACCTATCTAAGAGTGGAGTGTGATACTTTACTTAACCACTTTGACATTGCGTTCAAGCAACCACATTTAAATCATAACGATGTACAAGTGGACTTTCAATTTATTATTGCCTACCTTTTAATAGATTATTTTTTATTATTATGATGGGAAAATGAATTAACTAACAGCAAGTTGGAACAACATGGCATCAATCTTACTCTCTCAAAACCTGGAAAGCACAGTAAAGGGATGGAAGATCATGAAGTCAATGATTGGCTGTGCTAATATTTTTCCAAACACAACATCATGTACGTACATTAAGAAATGACATTTTGATTTTCTCATTTTGATATGGTTATGTGAAAATTGCTAAAATTGGAATGGTTTTAATGGAACACTAATATGAAAACTTGTTAAAGTTGGAATAGTTTTAAAATCTTTTGGTAGGTTATAAATTTTGTTTAAGCTTACAACATATTTTGATTTTCTCATTTTAATGTGGTTATGTGAAAATTGCTAAAATTGGAATGGTTTTAATGGAATGTTAATATGGAAACTTGTTAAAGTTGGAATAGTTTTAAAATCTTTTGGTAGGTTACAAATTTTGTTTAAGCATAAACATATTTTGAGTGGTTGATTGGTTGTCTACTTTTTAGTAGTTTATTTATTATTATTACGATAAGAAAATGAATTAACTAACAGATGGAACAACCAATCTTTCTAGGAACCTAAAAAGCACTATACAAGGATGGATGATCATGAAGTCAATGGTTGGCTGTTTAATATTTGCCAATATTTTTTCCAAATACAACATCATGTACGTACATTAAGAGATGACATTTTTGTTTTCTCATTTTAATGTAGTTATGTGAAAAATTCTAGAATTGGAATGATTTTAATGGAATGCTAATATGGAAACTTGTTAGTGTTGGAATAGTTTTAAAATCTTTTGGAACTATAGAATTCTAGACAGTTTTAATTTTCTATATAATATAGTTATTAATAGATAATTGAAATTGTAATATATACTATGGATGTTTACAATTTTACTATAAAAATTGCTTTTATTTCTATTATATGTAAATTATAAATTTCAAAATATAATATTACAATTTTATTATTTTAAAAATATATACAATTTAATCTTAGGAAAAAATATTTAAAATTAATTCAAAAACAAATCAAATCACGTGTAAATATAGCTTATGTCAAATTGCAAAATTAAATTCCTAATAATAAGAATAAATGTTAAAAATGATTGTGATGGTGTGCTACTATGTGCATGTCAAGGATAACTTATAGTCTTTAAAAAATAAAGTTGTTGCCACAAATGATTATAACTAAATTTTAATATTTACATTATATTTATTACAAATGGTAGGTTACAAATTCAAGTTGAAATTAGAAATATCATTCATCCAATTTACTTCTCCAACAACATAAATTAAATGGCTCATAAAAATCTATAAGCATCAATTAATGTTAGGCACCAAGACCTTTACCTCAAAATATATGTCACACTTCATAAAGATTAACTAAATTATAACCTTTTTTTATTTTGATTTTTTGTTTTAGTTGAAGCAAACAACATATTTTTTCTAGTTAGTTTTTATTTGAAGCATACAATATTTTTGGTTTCCTTTATTTTTATTTTTGGTTGTTAAAGTATACTACTAAATTACATTGTATATTACAATATTGATCGAGGGGATCATGATATATTCTTTTCAATCTTTTGAATGGTTTTCAAAAAAATCTCTCATAGCCACATATTAGTATTTATATATTAATTTATTAAGCTTAATATTAATATTGATTTGATATGAGGATCATGCAAATATATTTAAATTATAAGGCTATACAAGTGAAGATTCAATTTTTACTTTATTTTTTAATTAGTTTATGATTCATGTAAATGATCGGAAAATGAACAATCAAACAACAAGATGAAACAACCTAGCACATCTGTAAACCACCAAGGTGTTTGGTATTCATTAATATTTTCCCGAACACAATATCATGTAAGTACATTAAGAATAGGCCATTTTTTTTTTAAATTTAATGTGGTTACTTGAAAATTGCTGAAATTGGAATGGAATGTGAACATGAAGAGCTATAAAACTTGGAATAATCTTAAAAAAAAAAAATGTTTATAATTCTAAACAATCTCACTTCTCTATATAATGTGGTTAGTGAAAAGTGATTGAGATTGTAGTCTTTTTATTATCTATTTTTTACAATTTTTATTAGAAGGTTTTTAGTTTTTATTATATTTAAATTATAAATTTAAAACAATAACATTACAAGTTTATTATTTAAAAAAATATAATTTAATCATTCAAATAAATTAGAAAACATATTTAAACACTTTTTAAACATAGTTTATGTTAAATTACAAAAATAAATTCCTAATAGCAAGTATAAATGTTAAAAATGGCTATCTATGATGTGCTATTGTGTAGGTGAAGAATAATTTATAATCATTGATGAATAAAGGCATTATTATAAATGATTATCCCTAAATTTTAACGTTTATTTTATAATCATTATAAATAGTTAATTACAAAGTCTCTAAATCTTAATATTTATATTATAATCATTATAAATAGTAAATTACAAACTCAAGTTTTCATGTTAAATTAGAAATATCATTCACACCATTTACTACATGTCGCTATAAAGGTCTATAGGCATCAATTTATGATACGTATCGAGAAACTTATCTCATAACATATATCACATTTCCAATGATTAATTAAAAAATAAAAATCAACTAAATTACAACCTTATTTTAAATTATTATTATTATTAATTATGAAGGAATTAATATGTGAGTAGATTTATAGAAAAACATGCAACGAGATTCTTAATCATGGACATTCACCCCAATTTAATCATGGATATTTTTAACCTATAAATAAGCATTGCTACAATACCAAGGACCAAAATTATATATTTTCAATACCATATCCCCAGGAATCATAATTCATTTCAACACTTTAAATCATATAATATTATATAATATATATATATGATTCATTTCAAAGTAGCAATGTTCTTTGTACTTTTCAATTATATATATATTATATATATATATATATATATAATTGAAAAGTACAAAGAACATTGCTACTTTTGAAATAAATCTCAAGCCTCTCTCTATGTCTAGTGCTAAATATATTGCTTGAATACCACTAAGGTTAAATCCATATTATTAGCCTAGTAATTGTTGGGGATTAAACTAAAATTAGAAAAGCTTTATTCCCAAATAGACTCACCTATTGAGATGACTAGATGAACAATTGGTTAAAAAAAGTGACAAGACCATCACCATCAACATCATATTAAAACAAATATTATACAAGGAAAAGTAACAAGGTCACAAAATCTGAGGTAGGAGGATTATATTCAAGATAAAAGGAGAGAGCTTTTAGCATAATGCTATGGCACAGGTAAATATGTTTTTGAGGATGACACTACTTCTAAAAGGATAGACTCTCTAACAAAGATATTTAGGAACAGCATTTCATATAATTTTGAGAGAGGATTTCGTTTCAAGGGAGCCCATCAAGGATTTATGTCATAATGAGATTATTTTTTTGGATATTTGGAAGTCACTAGATTTTAGGCAAAAAGGACTAAGGGCAGTGTCCCACACCGCCATTATGTATGGAAAAGAAAGAAAAATACGAATTGATTCCTCCAATTTCTGAGAAAATGGACACTTTGAATGGCCAACTATGTCACGCTTTCTAATATTTTCTGAAATTAAATTTCTTGTATGCCTCACAAGCCAACAAAAGGTGATTACCTATGGAATTGCATATACCTCTACAGATTGTTACATATAATGTATTTTAGAGGAACCTCAAAATTAAAACGAAGATAATTATAGCCCTCTCTAATAGAGTAGGTGTATTGCAGTATAGCAAAGGCAGATGTCGTCACACCATTGTCAATGGTCTTGAAAACGATGTCTACACAACTAGGTGAGACTTACTAGCAGTTCAAGTTTGATATTTAACCTCATCATTTGAATTATAAAGTTATACGAACGAAGATCTTTGTTCCTTTATTTCTTTAGGTACCTGCACGTTCAAAATTCTCTGCTAAATCATTTCTTAATCATTGACCAACATTTCGTATGGCGGTAATTAATAGATTTAACATACAAAACTTACTTTTAATGCATATCAACAAAGAGTCTCTTGATATGGGATGGTCGGATCTTGCGGATACATGGTGATTTGGAAGCGAACGCCTGATTAGGGTTTTGAATCGTGCCCTTCGAAAGTGCCGACAGCCTGCATCGCACAGCCTCTGCTACGCCTGACGCCTCTGTTCCTTGCCTATTCAGACGGGAAGGAAGCGACAGTCATGGGAACGCATCAGGGGGGGGCATCACAGCCCTCCCCTTCCAACCTCAAAGCAAATGAGGAAGTCATCTTTGGATCCTTTGATCCGGACCTGCTCTGTCAAGGGCAGAAGAATCCAGAAGACGCCAGCAACTTGCAGAACGAACAAGATCCAAAAAATGACAAACCTCAGGTCACTTCATCGACCTGCCGCCCAATAGCCAAGGAAAGACCGAGAATAGAGCTACCAGGAGACATTATTGAAGACCGCATTGAGTTCATGCAAGACCATGCAGTCATAGGAAAATTTATAGGGTTTTGGCCAACTGAACGAGCCTTAAGAGGATGGATAGCTGCCAAATGGAGGCCAAAAGGGGACGTCACGCTTCAATTAGGGGCAAAGGGCTTCTTCACAGTCATATTTTATTGTTTGGAAGACAAGGAAAGAATTCTGGGAGGAGGTCCGTATTTCTTCAATGCGGCAGGGCTTTATCTCAGGAACTGGAAACCCCGTTTCAACCCAGACAACGAAGATCTGGCTTGGGCTCCTGTCTGGATCAGGCTCTTCTCGCTCCCGGAGGAATACTGGGCAGAGCAATGCCTTATGAAGATAGGCAATGGAGTGGGCAAATACATCAGGGCCACTGAGGAAACAAAAAACCGTAAGTTCATTTCTTATGCCAGAATTTGTGTTTTCATCAGACTCAATAAAGCCCTTCCTGACTATGTCACCCTAACTCATAGAGATGAGGAATGGATACAGCCTCTCGACTACGAGCATGTCCCATTTAGATGCCGAAGATGCCACGTGATAGGACACTTATTTAGGGATTGCCCCCTAAATGCCAAAACCAGTGCTCCTGAGACCTCTGATACCTCTCCCCAGGATGGATTCACAAAAGTCACTAGCAGAAAACGCATGCACAAGAAGCCTCAAAATGGGCCAAAACCCCAGATATCCAAAACCCAGAATCAGGCTTCTAAGAATAGCTTTGAATCTCTTGGCAATCTTACAGAGGATTCCGCCCCCTCCCATGAAAACATGACGCCCCCAGATTCCCAAGCTCCTCAATCCAACACCCATGCATCCAAATCCAGCTCTCTCTCTTCAGGTGATCGCCCAGTAGATCTGTCTACGGCCCCTGGCATTAACCCTAATCGCCCTTCCTCCTCCTCCAATCCCCCCCCTTCTAACCCCTCTTGGTCCAAATCTCCGGTGACCAGCCCTATCATTCTCAGAAGAAGCCCGGAAAATGAACCCGAGATCCCTGAGGAAATGAAAATGGATGGGTTGGCATTCTCTCAAAAGGATTCAGAGATTAATCAGGAAGAAGGAAGCCAAGTCCAAATCATGCAGGAAGAACCAGAAAGCATTGATTTAAATGGCCTGAATATCATCGATCTAGAGTTAGCATGCAGGAAACAAGCTTATGAATCCAACACTGAGACCGACCTAGAAAAACTAGAAGAGGTCATCTCCAGAGCTTACCACCAAAACAAACTTGGCATTCAGCCTGGCAGCGATTGGAATGACAGCGCACGATCAAAGGACTCCAAAAAGAGAGGGCGGAAGACAGATCTCCAACGAACCATAGCGGTTGGAAAAATCCTGGTGGATTCAGGAAGGTATGCAAAGTTGACGAAGTACTACAGGCCTGCACCAATCAGTTAAACCATGAAGCTGGTCTCTTGGAATTTAAGAGGGCTCAACAGCCCAGGAAAACAAAGGATGTTGAAAAAAATGATCAAAACGGAAAAACCGCAAATGTGTTTCTTCCAGGAAACAAAATGCAGCAATACATCGCTAGGTCGCTTTCTTGCGAAAGCATGGCCAGGGTGTAAATTAGTAGCAGTAGATGCGTCGGGAGCTTCTGGGGGACTGGCTATTGCTTGGAACTCACAAGCTGTCTCACTCTCAGATTTTCATGCCTCCCACTATCTTATTCAGGCAACTTTCCATATAATAGGAACAAATGTTCATGGCAACCTATCCAATGTCTATTTTCCACAGGATCCCGGCAATAAAAATGCGCTCCTTCAAACCATTGAGATATTAAACAGTAATCGGCAACATCCTCTTTGGATTATTGGTGGAGACTTCAACATGATAACCAAGACAGAGGAGAAATTGGGAGGCAGAACAAGATTGGAACCAGAGGCAGATCGTTTCAAGGACTTCATTCGAATGGCCTCTCTCATTGATCTTCCATTCTGTAATGGCACCTTCACCTGGAGTAACCGCCACGGGGGAAAGCATCAAATCTCCTCTAAACTTGATCGATTTCTGATATCGGACAATGCGGTCCACCTTGGGGGAGACTTCACAGCAGAAATTCTCGCCGACACTGGGTCTGATCACTGGCCAATAGCCTTGCAATGGCAAAGACCAGGGAATCATACCAGACGCCCTTTCTGCTTCAAAGCCTTCTGGCTAACCCATCCTGCTTTCAAGAACTTCGTCAAAACCACCTGGGACTCCTTCACCCCTCCGGGAGGCTCAAAAATGTACCGGTTTCAGCAACGATTATGGTTCCTTAAAAGTCATCTAAAGCGCTGGAACAGGGAGACTTTTGGGAACATATTTGAGGAGCAGCAGAAATTAATTAAGGAGCTGAAGGAGCTTCATCAGAAAATAATCAATGAAGGGCACACGGACGTAACTCTGGATCAGGAACGGCACATATCAGATCAGCTGGAGGAACGAAGGAAACAAGAGGAGATATACTGGCAACAAAAATCGAGGGTCAGATGGTTGCGAGAGGGAGAGCGCAACACTAAGTTCTTCCATAACACAGCAGTACAGAGAAGGATGCACAACAACATACCCTTCCTCCAGAGTCAGCATGGAGCAAAAGTGGAGGAGCACAGGGAAATAGAACAGACCCTCCTTAATCATTTTCAACAAGTTCACAGGGAACCGGAGGGGGACAGACAAAGGGAGATTGGGAAAATAACAAGCAACATTCCCAAGCTCGTAACAGATGAACACAACGAGCTCCTCATGCGCCCAATTCAACCCCAGGAAGTCGATGAGGCAATAGCACAGATGAAAGAAGGTAAGGCCCCAGGCCCGGATGGCTTCACCACAACCTTCTTTCACGCTTTCTGGGACATGATTAAAAAGGATGTCTGGGAAATAGTTGAGGAATCCAGAGCACTGCGATGGATTCTCCCTTCCTTCAACTCCACGTTCATCGCCCTCATACCCAAAGAGGAGAACTCCATGACACCTGACAAGTTCAGACCCATTGCCCTTTGCAATGTCATATACAAAGTTATCTCCAAAGTGGTAGCAAACAGGCTAAAACCCCTACTTCCTATGCTAGTGTCTCCAGAGCAATCGGGCTACGTCGAAGGGAGACAGATTCTGGACGGCATCATTCTCTCAAATGAAATCATCCAATCACTCAAGCTCTCCAAGCAAGCAGGTATGCTACTCAAGCTTGATCTATCCAAAGCATTTGACAAACTAAGCTGGACATACATTCACCACATGCTGATTGCTTTTGGATTCTGCTCCTCTTGGGTCCGTTGGATCATGAGTCTTATCACCTCCTCCCACTTCTCTATTTTGGTCAATGGTTTTCCCTCATGCCCTTTCAAGCCCTCGCGTGGTATAAGGCAGGGAGATCCCCTATCCCCCTTTCTTTTTGTGCTCATGGCTGAAGGTCTAGGAAGGCACATCAAGCAGGCCCTCCTTACTCATCAACTCAAAGGAATCTCTATCCACCACTCCCCTGCCTCCTCTCATCAACAATTTGTTGATGATACCATGCTATACGGCTATCCTTCAGTCCAAGAAGCCTATCATCTGAAATCTTTGCTCAGTGACTTCTCAGCTGCCTCTGGCACCCAAGTCAACTGCTCCAAATCTCATATCTTCTTCTTCCACACCCCTCCTGCGGTCAAAAATGCAGTCACCCGCATTCTAGGCTTCCGCACTGCCTCCCTCCCCTCCACCTACTTGGGAGCTCCTCTCACGGACTCTGCTATTAAACAGCCTGCTTGGAGGATCCTGCTTGAAAAGCTCGAATCAAAGCTCTCTCTATGGACTTTCCGCTCTCTCAATATGGCTAGTCGAGTGGTTCTGCTAAAATCTGTCCTACAATCCATGCCCCTTTACCTCTTTTCTATCCTAGCTGCTCCCAAATGGGTTCTAAAAAGGTTAAGAAATCTGCAGCGAGACTTTCTATGGGGAAGCACAGAGACAAAGCGCAAATGGGCCTTGATAAAGTGGGATAAAGTATGCAAGCCCAAAATCCAGGAAGGCATAGGCCTGAGGGACCCTGAGAACAGTAATACTATAATGAATGCTAATATTTGGTGGCAATGGGTAACGAATCCGGACAAATTATGGTCCAAAATTTGGAGGGCCAAATACGCCGATAACAGACCCCATGAAGAACTCATCAGACTTACGCCCACGGGCAGAGGGTCTCTCATTTGGAATGCGGCGAAGCAACACTATCAGCTTATACAGAAACATAGCTTCTGGGAGATAAGGGATGGGCACTCGGCTCGCTTTTGGACCGATGCATGGAATCAAATGCCAAGCCTCTCCAGCACTCTTTCGCCAGAACTTAATCAGCTCAGGCAGGAGAAGCAGCTAGCCACCGTCCACCAATTTTGGAACCATGAAATAGTGAATGGATTCAGACAATGGCTATCGATAAATCAGATAACCAGTAACGCCAACATTGCAAGCACAGATGTTCTGGAGAACGATCTAAAGAAAAGAAATATCAGAGCTCAGGAAGGAGCGGATATTCTTAGATGGGGTTACACTCCGAAAGGGTCCTACTCTACCACAGAGGCTTATATCCTGGTAGGTGACTTTTCCATAAGGCCAGATCCTCTCTGGGGGCGAATTTGGAGTTTTAAAGCCTGGCCCAAAATAACCCACTTCCTTTGGATGGTAGGACACCAGAAAATTCTCACATGGGACAAACTTAGAAGACGCAATTTTCAGGGTCCATCCATATGTCACAACTGCTTCCTAAATGAGGAAACCCAGCAACATCTTCTAGATACTTGCCCTCTGGCCAACCAAATCTGGGAAAAGATCAGCTTCAGATGCCAAAGACGATGCAAAGTAAACAATGACATCATTGACACCATTAGACAATGGCCGAAAAGTCCCTACAGTTGCGCGATTCTCAATCACCTCTGGAATATCATCCCGGGTATAACTCTTTGGAACATATGGAAGGAACGGAATCGCCGCATCTTCAAAAATCAGAACTCCACAATAGAAATAATATGGAATCGTCTGAAGAGAAATCTCAGGGAAACGATGCTCTTGCATCCTTGGGCAAAAGACGACTTCCCAACAGTCGAAAATGAGAAAAATATTCTTGACAACTGGGAGCTACAAATACATCAGGAATCCACTACAACTCAGAGAACCAACAGAAACATCAAAGATAACAGCAGATGGATACCTCCACCCACTAACTCCTACAAACTCAACTTTGATGGGGCCTCCAAAGGCAACCCAGGACAAGCAGGGTTTGGGGGCATCATACGAGACTCCAAAGGCAAACTCTTGCAACTTTATTATGGAAGCCTAGGATGGGACACCAACAACTCAGCTGAGCTGGAAGGACTGTGGCAAGGACTATCAATAGCAAGGGATCTTAATCTACAACCACTGATGGTAGAAGGAGACTCCCAGATCATCATCAATATGGCAATACGAATACAGAACGGCTCTCAAACCAGGAAAGTGGCTCACAGTTGGAGACTTGAAGCAAGATTGAACAACATTGAAAGGGAGATACATCAAAACAGAGCACTCACTTTTCTTCACACAAGAAGGGAAAGCAATAAGACTGCCGACCTCTTAGCCAACCTGGGAGTGGACTGCCCCCAGACCCTTCTCACAGGGAATCTGGACATCATCCCAAACTCTCAAAAGGCTCAGGACTGTAAGAATCTTATTCATTATGAGGCAGGTATCCCGGATGCGGGTGAAAGCTCAACCCGACAGGACGAAGCACATGCTCAGCATGCGTCGCCTCGTGCCTGTGACAGTTGGAAGCTACATGCGCCGTCAAGGAATTAAGGAAATTCGCGGCAGCTCCAGGCATTCAATGCCGAGCAGAGGGACGGTTAGAAACCACAGGGTGACTTCAATGCAGGTTCAATCCGCAACCAAGCATCGACCTTTTGAAAGCAGAATGATAGGAGGCCATGACATTCCTGGTCCGAGCGAATTTTACAGCAGGGGTTGGGGAAGCTGGTTAGAAGGGAATCCTGGCAATCAGGCCAAGCCTCGCCTGGGGAGGAACGCGGAAATTGCAGGGGTTGATGGCCTGCAGAGGGGAGACATTGCCCTCGAATGCATAATCATTCCGCTGTTCCAACCTTGGAGGCACAATCGCTCTCGAAATCGCTTGCAGAGCTCAGCGAGGTCATCGTTCGGCAAGCAGAAGTTTGGGAACCAGGAGGCACAATGGCAAGAACACGGGAGAGGCAGCGGAGCAGGAGGGGTCGTGGAAGAGGAGCATTTTCCCGACAACCAGCAGGAGAGGGCCATCAACATTGTTGCTGCTGCAACTGCCACAGGAGAGCAACAGCAACACCACTGCAAGCTCAACAGCATGTGGAGGTCGGCAGCGCGAGGGAGGGTGAGACGGGGCTTCCTGCGTTTGGTTCCGTCGTCTTCTCCTTGGGCAGAACTTTAGGGAACCCGGGCATCAACGCCAACATCTCAATTATGTTCACACAATCGCCCGAGGAAGGGGAAGGCGCGGTGGCGCCACCACCTCTGCCACCAGGCGGCGAGGGAGGGGAGATATCAGAAATGCAAGCAATGCCAACTGTGCAGCCACCTTTGCCACCAGGTGGAGAGGAAGGGGAAGCTTCAGAGGTGCAGCCAGGGCAGGAAGCAGGAGACAAGGGAAAGGAGCCTATGGAAGATTACACGCCTTCTCTGGGGCCAGCTCCTCCGGGCTTCACCGAGGAATCATGGAAGGCGAGATGGGAAGGCGTGGAAGAAGGCCAGGGATGGGCGCGCGTCGTGGAAGAAAAGAGCCCCTGTGAGGAGGCTGAGATGCATCATGCTGGCCTTCGACCGCCATCAGCCCATTTCCAAGAATGAAGCCATGCCGGGTAATCCTATTTTGCACGTGGTTTATGTTGAATTGCTGTCTAGCGGCTACATTTTACAGTCAAACTTGGTCAGTTGCCCCTGCGTGGGCATTCATAAGTAATGTTAGCGTAATGCTGCTCCTTGGAGCTTTTGTTTTTTGTCAATCTAGCAAAACAATGTCAATTTTGGACAAGGTTATGGTCAACCAGCTGCTGCTACCCCTGCGAGGGAGACTCAGAACGCTGGATTTTTGTAGACACAGCACCCGTACGGGGCTTTTCCATGCTCAGCATGCGTATCAGTTGTAAAATTTCACTGTAAATATAATACAAATACTTAGATAGTCTTTTACCGAGAAAAAAAAAAACATTTCGTATGGCCATAAGCCACTTAAGAGCTTGGTCGGATGTCCGAACAATGAGCACCCATTTTTCTTTTTAAAGTATCACATTGCAATTTACAAATATTAGTTAAGTTAAAATTGCAGCTATCCCGCTTCAAAGAAAGTTTATAATTTTCAAAACCATCGAAAATGCAAACACTTTGAATCAGTTTGACCTCTATGTAGAACATTAAGCTTAAGTCTATGGATGTGAGCATTTTTGTGGCATTGTATTTGTTCGATTTTGATTTTCTTTATGTGTAAGCATACAACATATTTTGTGTAGTTGATTGATTTTTATTTTTGGTTATTCAGGTGTACAATTAAACTACATCGTAAATTACAATCTTGTTTGGGGTTATTCAGGTGTACAATTAAACTACATCGTAAATTACAATCTTGTTTGGGGTTTTAACAACATATAAAACCAACATATTTTGTGAGGGTGATTTTTTATTTTGGTTATTCAAATGTACAACATTGTACATTACATTCTTGATGAAGGTGCTTTTCAAAAAAATTTGCAGTCACAACATTAATACTTTATCTCACTTTTTTGACGTTGCGTTCAAGCAACCACATTTAAATTATAATGATGTACAAATGGACTTTCAATTTTTTATTGCCTACCTTTATTAGTTTATTTTTTATTGTTATGATGGAAAAAGAATTAATTAACATCAAGATGGAATAACTTGGCATCAATCTTTTCTAGAACCTAAAAAGCACTGTACAACGATGGAAGATCATGAAGTCAGTGATTGGTTGTGCCAATATTTTTCCATATACAACATCATGTACGTACATTAAGAAATGGTTTTTTGATTTTCTCATTTTAATGTGATTATGTGAAAATTGCTAAAATTGGAATGGTTTTGATGGCATGCTAATATGGAAACTTGTTAAAGTTGGAATAGTTTCAAAATCTTTTGGTAGGTTACAAATTCTGTTTAAGCATAGAACATAATTTGCGTGGTTGATTGATTGCCTACTTTTTATTATTTTATTTTTTATTATTATGACAGGAAAATGAATTAACTAACAACCGGATGGAAGGGCTGGCATAAATCTTTCTGAGAACCTAGAAAGCATTGTACAAGGATGGGAGATCATGAATTTAATGATTGGTTGTTTAATATTTTCCTATATTTTTCCAAATACAACATCATGTATGTACAGTAAGAAATGACATTTTGATTTTCTCATTTTAATGTGGTTATGTGAAAATTATTAGAATTGGAATGGTTTTAATGAAATGCTAATATGGAAACTTGTTAAAGTTGGAATAGTTTTAAAATATTTTGGAACTTTGGAATTCTAAAAAATTTTAACTTTTATTTATAATATAGTTATTAAAAATAATTTAAATTGCAATATATATTATGGATGTTTACAATTTTTATTATAGAAATTTCTTTCCTTTCTATTATATTTAAATTATAAATTTGAAAATATATATAACAATTTTATTATTTTAAAAATATATATAATTTAATCTTAGAATTTTTTTTAAATAAATTCAAAAACAAATCAAATCACCTGTAAATTACAGCTTATTTCAAATTGCAAAATTGAATTCCTAATAATAAGAATAAATGTTAAAAATGACTGTGATGGTGTGCTACTATGTGTAGGTCATGAACAACTTATAGTCTTTAAAAAATAACGTTGTTGTCGCAAATGATTATTACTAAATTTTAATATTTACATTGTAATTATTATAAATGGTAGGTTACAAATTCAATTTAAAATTAGAAATAGCATTCATCTAATTTACTTCCCTAACAACATAAATTAAATGGCTCATAAAAATTTATAGGCATCAATTATTTACGGTAGGCACCAAGACCCTTACCTCAAAATACATGTCACAATTCATAAAGATTAACTAAATTATAGCCTTATTTTAATTTTGATTTTTATTTTTAGTTGAAGCATACACCATATTTTTTCTAGTTGGCTTTTATTTGAAGCATACAACATTTTTTATCTCCTTTATTTTTATTTTTGGTTGTTGAAATATACTACTAAATTACATTGTATATTACAGTATTGACCAAGGGGCATCATGTTATATTCTTTTCAGTCATTTGAATGGTTTTCAAAAGAATCTCTAATAGCCACACATTAATATTTATATAGCAATTTATTTAACTTAATATTAATATTGATTGATATTAGCACCATGCAAATATATTTAAATTATAAGGCTATACAAGTGAAGATTCAAGTTTTCCTCTATTTTTTATTAGTTTATTATTCATGTACATGATCCAGCAAGATGGAACAACCTGGCACATTTGTAAGCCAGAGTGCAATATGCAATATTTCTAGGGATGTGCAAAGCTCCGTTTGTGAATGGAAAATCGTTAAGTCAACGAATGGCTTCCTCCAAGGTTCTTAATATTCGTAATATTTTCCCAAACACAATATCATGTAAGTACATTAAGAATAGGAATTTTTTTGTAAATTTAACATGGTTATTTGAAAATAGCTGAAATGGGAATGCTTTAAATGGAATGTGAATATGGAGACTTGTAAAACTTGGAATAGTTTTAGAAAAAAATAAAAGTTTGGAATTCTAAAAATTCTCACTTCTCTATTTAATATGGTTATTGAAAAGCGATTGAGATTGTAATCTTTTTATTATCTATTTTTACAATTTTTATTATAAGATTTTTAGTTTTATTATATTTAAAGTATAAATTTATAAAAATAATATTACTAGTTTACTATTTAAAAAATATAATTTAATCATTCAAAATAAATTAGAAAACGTCTTTAAACACTTTTTAAACCATAGTTTATGTCAAATTACAAAAATTAATTCCTAATAACAAATATAAATGTTAAAAATGGCTATCTATGATGTGCTATTACGTAGGTGAAGAATAACTTAAAATCATTGATAAATAAAGGCATTACTATAAATGGCCATCCCTAAATTTTAACCTTTATGTTATAATTATTATAAATAGCAAATTACAAAGTCTGTAAATCTTAACATTTGTATTATAATCATTATAAATAATAAATTACAAAGTCAAGTTTTCAAGTTAAATTAGAAATATCATTCACCCCATTTACTACCCGTAGCTGTAAAGGTATATAGGCATAAATTTATGATACGGATCAAGACACTTACCTCATAACATATATCACATTTCCAATGATTAAGAAAATAATAAAAATCAATTAAATTACAAACTTATTTTAAATTATTATTATTAATAGTCATGAAGGAATTAATATGTGAGTAGATTAACATGCAACAAGATTCTTAATCATGGAGATTCACCCCAATTTTATCATGGGTATTTACACCGTAAGGTGTTCCCCTCTCAAATAAACTCCCCCAACTCCCTTTCTATCATCGCTTTGCACCTTTGATCCTTTGTTAGATGATTAGATTATCCTCACCCGTTGATTTGAATTGGTCGGTGACGGTTGGGACTCGCTCGGCAGTACCTACTTTCCTTTCATGTAACTGCAAAACCAAGAGACACTCAATAGCAGCACAATAGCTCAGGGGATGCAGAAGAAGATGGAGATTTTGTCATTGGCCATGACAATGCCAAGCTTGGAATTCCTACCTAGAATGGCTAAGATGGTGCTGTGAAATCACATGGCAGACGACATAGAAATGAGGGTTTAAAGAGAAGTGCCACAGATTTACCACTCTTTTTAGCCCCGGGCAATGGCCAAATCCATGGAAGAAATTTTGTAGGGGATGCAGAAAAAGATAGAGATTTTGCGAATGGAAACAACAATGTCAACCATGGAATTACCACTTGTAATGGCTCAGATGTTTTCGTTAAATCACATGGTAGACGATGTAGAAATAAGGGTTTAAAGATAAGTGCCACATATTTACCACCATTTTCAACCCTGGACATTGACCAAATCCATGGAAATAATATTGTAGTGAATTCCTTAAATTCTTCCTCCACTGTTCTGGATTTCGGATTCTTGAAGGAAGCCGTTGTGGAACAATTCAAATCAGGATTTTCAGAGCAAACGAAAGCATGGCATGGGGTTATTCAATGCCAAGCAAAGAACTCTGTTTTGCTATTGCTAGAATATGATAGTAATAATAACACCAAGAAAGATGAGATGGTTGCCCTGGATAATGAGAGAGACCATACGAAAATGGATGATTCTTTGATTTTCTGGGAAGCAATAGATATGGATCCACATGCAAATGGAGTTATGGGTATTGATCAAGTGGATTTGGTCGACCGAGAGGACAGGGTTTTGATTTCTTTACTAGGGGCACATAGATCGGTCGTCGTGCATACACCAACAAATCTTGAAGACATTATGAATATGTGCAACAATTGGGGTTCTCCTCCTAAGTTGAGGCAGCGAACTGTGAATACTAGTTTGAATGTGAAGGCCAACTCTTGCATGAAATGCATAGTTGAGAATGAAACAACAAAAGATCAGGCATCGAATGGGGCCACTTCTCAAATTTGTGGATCAGAACAAATACAACAACCTGACAAGGATTCAAATAAGGGAAGGGTTAGTTTCAGAGATCCCCAGGAACTGATGGATTGAGAACTTGTGATTGCTCACATCTCTGAATATCCTACATATGTTGGGATGTCCCCATTCCAATATTTTTTCAGTGAAATATATGGAGGCAATTCTCTGCGAAGCAAAATATCAGTTGGAAATGATAAAAATAGAGAGAGGGTTTACAATACAATGTTCCATGTTCCCCAGAGATGTGAATTGCTTATTGATGTAGGATTTTTTGTGTGCCTTGATTCCTTTCTATCGTTATTGACTATCATGCTATCAAAGATACTAGCATTCACATGGAGATGTTTGACGGTTAGTTCCAGAGGCCGTGTGCTTATGAGCTTTTTGACATAGGATTCTTAGTCATGTTGATTTGTGGAGTGGCACTTCTCCAAGTAATAGATATTAGTATCATCTACCATTTTATCAGAGGTCAAGGCACTGTTAAACATTATGTGGTGTTTAATGTACTAGAGATATTTGACAAACTCTTCCAGTCATTTGGAGGGGATGTGCTTCAAGTGCTATTCAATTCAACAGAGGGAGTTGCAAGTAGCTCTAAAGAATCTATGGTATTTGAGATTGCATGTTTAATTCTGGACCAAATGATAGTTTTTTTTGCATTCATCCTTTATCATTTTAGCCCAAGCAATTACTCTATCAGCTATAATCATATCTCACAACAATGCCTTGTTGGCACTACTTGTGTCAAATAATTTTGCAAAGATTAAGAGCAATGTTTTCAAACGTTTGAGCAAAGAGAATCTGCACAAGATGGCATATTATGATACTGTGGAGGGGTTCCATATCACGGCATACATCACATCTTTATTGGCTCAAAACATTTTGGAGGCATAAAATGCATGGGTTTGGAGTTTTGCAATGAACGCATGCATGATTTGGTGTTGTGAAATTCTCGTGGATGCTATCAAGCATGAATTTCTTGCAAAATTTAATGAGATAAACCGTCTGCTTATTTCCTACTTTAATTTTCTCTTAAACCATTAAATAATGATGAATTAATGTTTCCATGTTCATGTTCAAACTACGTTAATACTTTTCAGTTCCTGTAGACGCATGGTTGCAACTTTGACAAATGAGAGTGCTATAAGAAAGTTTGTCTATTTTTCTCACTGCACATCAGAGAAGATCTATATAACACATTTGTTGGTGGAAGAGCCTAAGAAATTGACAGGCCCACTTCTCGCTGATACATATGTCACACTTCTGAAGGGAATAAATGCGTGGTATGGTCAATGGATTACAAAGGGAGAGATTAGGCCAAACATGGAGGACAACATACAAGGAAAAGGAATGATACATGTTTAAATCCAATTTTTAGCTCAGGCAATATTTTTGTTTTTCTCTTTTATTTATTGCCGCAATACATGTTTCATAGTTTAAATGAGACATAATAACCACAAATTGGGAAAATTGCTTTTGAAAAGCTTCCAAGGAGACCCATAAGCTTTTTAGTAGTCCTTGGCATGCTTTAAAAGTAAGTGCATAATCCAAAGATGGAAGAGTATTTATGGTTGGAAATGTAGTATCAAATTCCATATTGTAGAAACATGAATGGCTACTTTCTTTTTTTGATAATATAAGGTGTATCAACTGTGGAATCATTCTATGAATTGCTTTGCCAACCGAATTTAAGTCTCATGCACCCAAAGAGGAAAAAGGGGGTGGTCCTATGTCCCATTCTTAAGACTCTGTACAATATCCTTATAAAAGGGTAATAATTGGTTCTCCTCCTAAGTTGAGGTAGCAGATTGTGAATGCTAGTTTGAATGTGAAGGCCAACTCTTGCATGAAATTCATAGTTGAGAATGAAATAGCAGAAGATAAGGCATCGAATGGGGCCGCTTCCTCCAATTTGTGGATTAGAATAGTAGCAACAACCTAACAAGGATTCAAATAAGGGAAGGGTCAGTTTCGAAGATCCGTAGGAACTGATGGATTGAGAGTGTGTGATTGCTCACAGCTCCGAATAGCCTACATATGTTAGGATGTCCCCATTCCAATATTTTTTTAGTGAAATCTATGGAGGCACTTCTCTACGATGAACAACATCAATTGGAAATGATAAAAAGTGACATAGGTTTACAATACAATGTTCCATGTTCCCTGGATATGTGAATTGCTTATTGATGTAGGATTTTTTGTGTGCCTTGATTCCTTTTTATCATTATTGAATATCATTCCTACAAAGATACTGGAATTCATATGGAGATGCTTGACTGTTAGTTCGAGAGGTCGTGTGCTGATGAGCTTTCTGACATAGGATGCTTAGTCATATTGATTTGTGGAGTGGTACTTCTCCAAGTAACAGATATTAGTCTCATCTACCATTTTACTAGATGACAAAGCACTGTGAAACTTTATGTGGTGTTTAATGTACTAGAGATATTTGATAAACTCTGCCAGTCATTTGGAGGGGATGTGCTTCAAGTGCTATTCAATTCAGCAGAGGGAGTTGCAAGTAGCTCTAAAGAATCTATGGCATTTGAAACTGCACGTTTCATTCTGGACCAAATGATAGTTGTTGTTGCATTCATCTTCTGTCATTTTAGCCCAAGAAATTACTCTATCAGTTGCAATCATATCTCACAACCATGCCTTTTTGGCACTATTGTGTCAAATAATTTCGCGGAGATTAAGAGCAATGTTTTCAAACATGTGAGCAAAGAGAAAATGCACAAGATGGCATATTATGATACTATGGAGAGTTTCCATATCATGGAATACATCATAGTTGTATTGGCTCAAAACATTTTGGAGGCAGAAAATAAATGGGTTTGGAGTTTTGCAATGAATGCATGCATGATTTGGTGCTGTGAAATTCTCATGGATGTTATCAATCATGCATTCTTGCAAAATTTAATGAGATAAAATTGTCTTCTTATTCCTATTTGTAATTTTCTCTTAAACCATTAAATAATGATGAATTAATGTTTCCCTATTCATGTTAAAACTATGTTAATACTTTTTAGTTCCTGTATAGGCATGGTTGCAGCTTTGACAAATGAGAGTGCTACAAGCAAGTCTGTCTATTTTTCTAAGTGCACATCAATGATGATTTATATAACACATTTGTTGGCAGAAGAGCCTGAGAAATTGATAGGCCCACTTCTGGTTGATACATATGTTACACTGCTGAAGGGAAGAAATGCGTGGTATGGTCAATGGATTTCAAAGGGAGAAATTTGGCCAGACATGGGGGACAACATACAAGGAAAAGGAATGATATAGGTTTAAATCCAATTTTGATCTCAGGCAATATTTTTCTTTTTCTTTTTTATTTATTGTCGCAAAATATGTTTCATAGTTTAAATAGGACATAGCAACCATAAAGTGGGAAAAATGCTTTGGAAAGCTTCCAAGGAGACCCATTAGCTTTTTAGCAGTCCTTGGCATGCTTTAAAAGTAAGTTCATAATCCAAAGATGGCAGAGTATTTATGGTTGGAAGTGCAGTATCAAATTCCATATTGTAGAAACATGAATGACTACTTTCTGTTTTTGATAATATAGCGTGTATTAGCCATTGAAGCATTCTATGAATTGATTTGCCAACTGAGTTTAAGTGTCATGCACCAAAAGAGGAAAAACGAGGTGGTTCCTATGAAGCTATGCCACATTCTAAAGACTTTGTACAATATCTTTATAAAAAGGTAATAATTTTCTGTTTTCTTGTAAGGTTTCAGTGTAGACCAATCTTGTTACAAATGTCATATCCAAAAAAGGTTTCTTGCGAAAGTGTCAATAGGACATCTGATTCCCTTTCCCCTAAACATGATCAAAGTTTACAATTTTTGAAATCTTGGCACGGGCAATAATTTATAGTCTACATTTGAGAAAGGATTGGCTGGAGTAATTTTAACCTCTTAATGCAGGGAAGCATGAATAGAAGCTATATTACAAGCCTTGAGAGATGAGAATATGTATGATCGACATCATCGTATTGAGATTGCTTCGGTATATAAATGCTCCATGCTTTAGTTTCCATGCACTCCAAAGACAGTCCAACTTGACAAGAAGCAATTCTAGAGTGTTAAGATAATAAATTACAATATTTTGTGAGTGGGTGTTAATTTTGTCAGAGATTTTCTTCAGTGACCAAAAATATAGATGTCCCTTCACTTGAAGTATTTTTTCATGATTGTGTAACTGCACAATTATTTTTCTGATCGATAGAACAACAATGCATTCTTGAATAAAAATGGTTGTTAGTACTATCTAAAGTATTTACGCAGATTCGGTAAGTATAGGCATTTTCCTTATGTAGTTGGTGATCAATTATGTATAATCAAAGTTATCAATTGTTTATAATCAAATAAGGAAGACCACTTGCTGAGTAATATTTCCATTGCTATTTTGTATATTGCAAATCAAACCCTACATTTTACCCAGTTTACTGGTGCACAGAAATTAAACATTTATACTCTCCATCTCCCCCATCTAAGGGAAATGTGACAGAAAAGATGGAGAGGTTTGCAACACTATAAGTAATCCTATTCTAATTTGTTTACGAATACCTAATTCTTAAAAATAAACAGAAACCACCTAATGTCCAATTGCAATGGGTGTTGTGCCCACTGGGCTTTAGATTGACGGTGAATGGGTGCGCTGTTAAGGCACTCCTTGCGATAGGTCATCGATTCAAATCCCCCGTGGGTACTTAGGTTAGTCTTAACGTAGAAAAAAAAAAAAAAATGCAATGGGTGTTGTGGGCAAGGCAGTCCTCTCAATTGTTAAATTTAACAACCAACAAGTATTTACTATTTAGTATAAAACAATGGTCTCATGGTTGCTTCTTGCACTTTCATTCATTTCTTGTTACAAATTTTGTATAGTTTTAGTGGTTTTAGATTAAGTTTTGAATTTCGGCTACCATGCTCAATAATAGTGATGGAGCACTGCAACTGACATCTCATAGCATTGCATAAACATACAATTTGTTTCACAGGCATTCATTATGCCTTAAGTTGTTATCATTCTTGTTTGTAATTTTCTCTTAAACCATTAAATAATGATGAATTAATGTTTCCCTGTTCATGTTCAAAATATGTTAATACATTTTAGTTCCTATACAAGCATGGCTGCAGCTTTGACAAATGAGAGTGCTGCAAGCAAGTCTATCTATTTTTCCCACTGCACATCAGAGATGATCTATATAACACATTTGTTGGGAGCCTAAGAAATTGATAGGCCCACTTCTGGCTGATACATATGTTACATTGTTGAAGGGAAGAAATGTGTGGTATGGTCAACAGATTGCAAAGGGAGAAATTATGTCAGACATGAGGACAACATACAATGAAAAGGAATGATACAGGTTTAAATCCAACTTTGAGCTCATGAAATATTTTTCTTTCTCTTTTATTTATTGCCGCAATACATGTTTCATAGTTTAAATGAGACATAGCAACCACAAAGTGGGAAAACTTCTTTTGGAAAGCTTCCAAGGAGACCCATAAGCTTTTTAGTAGTCCTTGGCATGCGTTAAAAAGTAATTTCATAATCCAAAGATGGCAAAGTATTTATGGCTGGAAATGCAGTATCAAATTCCATATTGCAGAAACATGAATGGCTACTTTTTGTCTTGATAATATAGGGTGTATCAGCCATGTAAGCATTCTCTAAATTTCTTTTCCAACCGAGTTTAAGTATCATGCACTCGGAGAGGAAAAAGGAGGTGGTTCCTGTGGGGCTATGTCCCATTCTTAAGACTCTGTACAATATCCTTATAAAAAGGTAATAATTTTCCATTTTCTTGTAAGGTTTCAGTGTAGAACAATCTTGTTACAAATGTCATATCCAAAAAAATTGTCTTGCGAAAGAGTCAATAGGACATGTGATTCGCTTTTTCCTAAACATGATCAAAGTTTATAATTTTTAAAATCTTGGCACGGGCAATAATTTATATTCTACATTTGAGAAAGGATTGACTGGAGCAATTTTAACCTCTTAATGTAGGGAAGCATCAACAAAAGCTATATTACAAGCCTTGAGAGGTGAGAATATGTATGATCGACATCATCTTATTGAAATTGCTTCAGTAAATAAATGCTCCATGCTTCATTTGCCATGCACTCCGAAGACAGTCCAACTTGACAGGGAGTCAATTCTAGAATGTTAAGATAATAAATTGCGATATTTTGTGAGGGGGTGTTAATGTCGTCAAAGAATTTTTTTAGTGATCAAAAATACAATTGTCCCTTCATTTGAAGTATTTTGTAATGATTGTGTAACTGCACAATGACAATGCATTCTTGGATAAAAATGGTTGTTGGCACTGGCTAAAAGATTTAGCCTGCGCAATGTGCTATTGGTTTCTGGGTTTATCACTCTATAAGAATGGAAGTGAACTCTTCACTCATCATGAGGGAAAATGGAATAACAACAACAATGTGTGAAGACTCATTTTCCCTGCCGATGATTGAAGAGTTCACTAAAATGGAAATGCATTGATGTTAATTTTTTTCTTATATTTATGCCTTACCACGTTTCCTTTGCAGCATGTGGTGCACAAATGCTAGTTTAACTCTATAAATAACATTCTACAAAACCAATGGACAAAATCATTATTTCAATATCCAATGCCAAAAGTAATCAATAATTATTTCCACCCAAATGATATATATATATAATAAAATAATAATAGATATATAATTGAAAAGTACAAAGAACATTACTACTTTTGAAATAAATCTCAAGCCTCTCTCTATGTCTAGTGCTAAAAATATTCCTTGAATACCACTAAGGTTAAATCCCTACTATTAGCCTATTAATTATTGGGGATTAAACTAAAATTAGAAAAGCCTTATTCCAAAATAGACCCATCTATTGGGATGACTAGATGAACAATAGCTTAAAAAAAGTGACAAGACCATCACCATCAACATCATATTAAAACAAATATTATACAAGGAAAGGTAACAAGGTCACAAAATCTGAGGTAGGAGGAAAATTCAAGATAAAAGTAGGGAGCTTTTAACATCATGCTATGGAAGAGATAAATATGTTTTTGAATACGGCACTATTTCCAAAAAGATAGACTCTCTAAGAAAGATATTTAGGGAGAGCATTCCATATAACTTTGAGGGAGCATTTAGTTTGAAAGGAGCCCATAAAGGATTTTTGCCATAATGAGATTTTTTTTGGATATTTCGAGGCCATTGGGTTCCAGAGAAAAAGGACTAAGGGCAGTGTCCCACACCACCATTATGTATGGAAAAGAAAAAAAAAGACAAAGAATTGATTCGTCCAATTCTCACAAAGTGGACATTTTGAATGGCCAACTATGCTACGCTTTCGAATATTTTCCGAAGTTAAATTTCTTTATGCCTTAAAAGCCAACAAAAAGTATTTATCTATGAAATTGCATCTACCCTCCAGTTGTTGAATATAATGGATTTCAGAGGAATTGGAAAAAAGATTATTATAGCCCTCTCTAATAGAGTAGGTGTATTGCTGTATAGCAGAGGCAGATGTAGTCACACCACACCATTGTCAATGGTTTTGAAAATGATTTCTACACAACTAAGTGAGACTTACCAGCAGTTCAAGTTTGATATTTAACCTCATCATTTGAATTATAAAGTTGTACGAACGAAGATATTTGTTCCTTTATTTGTTTATGTACCTGCACGTTCAAAAATCTCTGCTAAATCATTTCTTAATCATTGACCAACATTTCGTATGGCCATAAGCCACTTAAGAGCTTGGTCGGATGTCCGAACAATGCGCACCCATTTTTCTTTTCAACGTATCACATTGCAATTTACAAATATTAGTTAAGTTAAAATTGCAGCTGCCCCGTTTCAAAGAAAGTTTATGCTTTTTAAAACCATGGAAAATGCAAACACTTTGAATTGGCCTGTATGTAGAACATTAAGCTTAAGTCTATGGATGTGAGCATTTTTGTGTCATTGTTTTTATTGGATTTTGATTTTTTATTATTATTATTATTATTATTATTATTATTATTATTATTATTATATTATTTATGAGTTGTGTGAGCCATTATAATATATCGTAATTGATTATTTTTATTTTTGGTTATTAAAATGTACAATTAAATTATATTGTACATTACAATTTTGTTCAGGATCGTTGTGCTGGTTTTAACAACATATTTTGTGCGGTTGATTTTTTATTTTTGGTTATTCGAGTGTATAACATTGTACATTACATTTTTGACCAAGGTGCTTTTCAAAAAAAAATTGCAATGACAATATTAATACTTTACCTAATTTCTTTGATGTTGCCTTCAAGTAACCATATTTAAATTATAACGTTGTACAAGTGGACTTTCAGTTTTTTATTGCCTACCTTTTATTAGTTTATTTTTTATTATTATGATGGAAAATGAATCAACTAACATCCAGATAGAATAGCCTGGCATCAATCTTTCCGGGAACATGAAAAGAACTGTACAAGGATGGTAGATCATGATGGTAGATCATGAAGTCAATCATTGACTGTGTCAATATTTTTCCAAATACAACATCTTGTAAATACATTAAGAAATGACATTTTGATTTTCTCATTTTAATATGGTAAGTACATTAAGAAATGACATTTTGATTTTCTCATTTTAATATGGTTATGTGAAAATTGCTAAAATTGAAATAGTTTTGATGGAATGCTAATATGGAAACTTGTTAAAGTTGGAATAGTTTTAAAATATTTTGGTAAGTTACAAATTATGTTTAACCATACAATGTAATTTGCGTGGTTAATTGATTTCCTACTTTTTATTACTTTATATTTTTATTATTATAATAAGAAAATGAATTAACTAACCTGCCAGATGGAACCGCTGGCATCAATCTTTCTCGGAACCTGGAAAGCTTTGTACAAGGATGGGAGATCATGAAGTCAATGATTGGTTGTTTAATATTTGCCAATATTTTTCCAAATACAACATCATGTATGTACATTAAGCAATGAAAGTTTCATTTTCTCATTTTAATGTGGTTATGTGAAAATTACTAAAATTGGAATAGTTTTAATAGAATGCTAATACGGAAACTTGTTAAAATTGGAATAGTTTTAAAATCTTTTGGAACTTTGGAATTCTAAACAATTTTAACTTTCTATATGATATAGTTATTAAAAAATAATTGAAATTATAATATATATTATGGATGTTTACAATTTTTACTATAGAAATTCTTTCCTTCTAATTATATTTTAAATCTAGATTTTCAAAATATAATATACAATTTTTATTTATTTAAAAATATATATAATTTATTTTAAGAAAAAGGTTTTTAAAATAAATTCAAAAACAAATCAAATCAGTGTAAACTATAGCTTATGTCAAATTGCAAAATTAAATTCCTAATAATAAAAATAAATGTTAAAAATGATTGTGATGGTGTGCTACTATGTGTAGGTGAAGAATAACTTATAGTCTTTAAAAAATAACATTGGTTTCCACAAATGATTATTACTAAATTTTAATATTTACATTATAATTATTATAAATGGTAGGTTACAAATTCAAGTTAAATTAGAAATATCATTCATCCAATTTACTTCCCAACAACATAAATTAAATGGCTCATAAAACTCTGTAGGCATCAATTTATGGTAGGTACCAAGACCCTTACCTCAAAATACATGTCACACTTCATAAAAATTAACTAAATTATAACCTTATTTTGATTTTGATTTTTAGTTTTAGTTAAAGGATACAACATAATTTTTCTAGTTGGTTTTTATTTGAAGCATACAACAATTTTTGTCTCCTTTATTTTTATTTTTGGTTGTTGAAGTATGCTACTAAATTACATTGTATATTACAATATACAATATTGACTGAGGAGCATTATGCTATATTCTTTTAGGTCGTTTGAATGGTTTTCAAAAAAATATCATAACCACATATTAATATTTATATACAAATTTATTTAACTTAATATTAATATTGATTTGATATCAATATCATGCAAATATATTTAAATTATAAAATTATACAAATGAAGATTCAATTTTTACTCTATTTTTTATTACTTTATTATTCATGTAAATGATCGGAAAATGAACCATCCAACAACGAGATGGAACAACCTGGCACAGCTGTAAACCACAGTGCAATATTTCTCAACATGTGAAAAGCTTCGGGCAAGAATGAAAAATCATTATGTCAATGATTGGCTCCCTCCAAGGTGCCTACCATTTGTCAATATTTTCCAAACACAACATCATGTAAGTATATTAATAATGGGCATTTAACGTGGTTACTCGAAAATGGCTGAAATTGGAATAATTTAAATGGAATGTGAACATGTATATTTGTAAAACCTGGAATAGTTTAGAAAAAAGAAGTTTGGAATTATAAACCATCTCACTTTTTTTTATGTAATATATGGTTATTGAAAAGTGATTGAGATTGTAATCTTTTTATTATCTATATTTACCATTTTTATTATAATTTTATTTATTTTTGTATTTATTTAAATTATAAAATTTTAAAAAAAATAATATAATGAGTTTTATTAAAAAATATAATTTAATCATTTAAAATAAATTAGAAAACATATTTAAATACTTTTTAAACCATAGTTTATGTTAAATTACAAAAATAAATTCCTAATAACAAGTATAAATGTTAAAAATGGCTATCTATGATGTGCTATTGTGTAGGTGAAGAATAACTTATAATCATTGATAAATAAAGACATTACTATAAATGATTATCGCTAAATTTTAACATTTATGTTATAATCATTATAAATAGTAAATTACAAAGTCACTAAATCTTAACATTTATATTATAATCATTATAAATATTAAATTACAAAGTCATGTTTTCAAGTTAAATTAGAAATATCATTCACCACATTTACTACCCGTAGCTAGAAAGGTCTATAGGCATCAATTTATGATATGCATCAAGACACTTACCTAATAACATATATCACATTTCCAATGATTAAGAAAATAATAAAAATGTCTATATTACAACCTTATTTTAAATTATTATTATTAATTATGAAGGAATTAATACGTGTGTAGATTTATAGAAAAACATGCAAAGAGATTCATAATCATGGATATTCACCCCAATTTTATTATGAATGCTTTTAACCTATAAATAAACATTGGTACAATACTATGGGCCAAAATAATATCTTTTCAATACCATATGCTCAGGGTATCATAATTCATTTCAGATCTAAATCATATATATATATATATATAAAATTATTACTTTTGAAATAATCTCAAGTCTCTTTCTTGTCTAGTGCTAAAAATATTCCTTAAATATCACTAAGGTTAAATCACTATGATTAGCCTATTAATTATTGAGGAGCAAACTAAAATTAGAAAAGCCTTATTCTAAAATAAACCCACCTAAGAATAAACCCACCTATTGGGATGACTAGATGAACAATTTCTGAAAAAAAGTGACAAGACCATGGCCATCAATATCATATTAAAACAAATATCATACAAAGAAAAGTAACAAGGTTACAAAATCTAAGGTAGGAGGATTATATTCAAGATAAAAGAAAGAGAGCTTTTAGCATCATGCTTGGCAGAGATAAATATGTTTTCTGAAGATGTCACTATTTCTAAAAGGATAGTCTCTCTCCCAAAAATATTTAGGGAGAGCATTCCATATAAATTTGAGGGAGGATTTGATTTGAAGGGAGCCCATAAAAGATTTATGCCATAATGAGATTTTATTTTTAGATATTTGGAGGACACTGGATTCGAGGGAAAGAGGACTAAAGTTATATGCAAAAGAAAGAAAAAGACCAGGAATTGGATTCTCCAATTTCTTACCAAATAGACATTTTGAATGGTAAACTATACCACACACGAATATTTTCTAAAATTAAATTTCTTTTAGGCGAACGAACAAAAAGTATTTACCTATGGAATTGCATCTACCCTCTGGAGATGGTTACATATAATGAATTTCACAAGAACCTCAGAATCGAAAAGAAGATTATTGTAGCACTTTCCAACAAAGTAGGTGTATTGCACTTTCTAACAGAGTAGGTGTATTGCACTTTCTAACAGAGTAGGTGTAGCACTTTCTAACAGAGTAGGTGTATTGCACTTTCTAACAGAGTAGGTGTAGCACTTTCTAACAGAGTAGGATGGATATTTTTGAACTCTTTCTTCTTTTTTTACAGTCAGTCAACAATTTTATTTGTTAAAGCATAAATTACATTACATGGTGCAATTTTATTTGTTAAACCCACACATATATATATATATATATATATATATATATATATATCACTTAAATTACATGGTGTATTGGTGTATCAGCAGAGGCCGGTGTCATCACACCATTGTCAATGGTTTTGAAAACGATTTCTACACAATTAGGTGAGACTGACCAGCAGTTCAAGTTTGATATTTAACCTCATCATTTGAAATATAAAGTTATACGAACGAAGATCTTTGTTCCTTTATTTCTTTATGTACCTGCACGGTCAAAAATCTCTGCTAAATCATTTCTTAATCATCGACCAACCTTTCGTACGGCGATAAGCCACTAAAGAGCTTGGTCGGATGTCCGAACAATGCGCACCCATTTTTCTTTACAAATATTAGTTAAGTTTAAATTGCAGCTACAACGTTTCAAAGAAAGTTTATGCCTTTTAAAACCATGGAAAATGCAAACCTTTTGAATCAGTTTGGCCTGTATTTAGAACATTAAGCTTAAGTCTATGGATGTGAGAATTTTTGAGGCATTGTTTTTATTGGATTTTGATTTTTTTTGGGTATGTGTAACCATATATCATATTTTGCGTAGTTGATTGATTTTTATTTTGGTTCTTGAAGCGTACAATTAAATTATATGGTACATTACAATCTTGTTCAGGGGTGTTAGCGTTGGTTTTAATCATATATTTTGTGTGACTGATTTTTTATTTTTGGTTATTCAAGTATACAACATTGTACATCACATTTTTGACCAAAGTGTTTTTCAAAAGAAAAATTGTAATGACAATATTAATAATACTTATATTTGTCAGGCTGATACTTTACCTAACCTCTTTGAGGTTGTGTTCAAGCAATTATATTTAAATTATAATGCTGTACAAGTGGGCTTTCAATTTTTTTGCCTATCTTTTATTAATTTATTTTTTATTATGATGATAGAAAATGAATCAACTAACATCTAGATGGAACAACTTGGCATCAATCTTTCTTGGAACTTGGAAAGCACTATACAAGGATGGAAGATCATGAAATCAATGATTTGCTATGCCAATATTTTTGCAAATACAACATCATGTACGTACATTAAGAATTGACATTTTGATTTTCTCATTTTAATGTGGTTATGTGAAAATTGCTAAAATTGGAATGGTTTTAATGGAATGCTAATATGGAAACTTGTTAAAATTGGAACAGTTTTAAAATCTTTTGGTAGGTTACAAATTCTGTTTAAACATACAACATATTTTATGTGGTTGATTGATTGCCTACTTTTTATTAGTTCATTTTTTATTATTATGACAGAAAAATGAATTAACTAACAGCTAGATGGAACAACTAACATCAATCTTTCTCTGAACGTGGAAAGCGCTATACAAGGATGGAAGATCATGAAGTCAATGATTTGCTATTTAATATTTGCTAATATTTTTCCAAGTACAAAATCATGTAAGTAGATTAAGAAATGACATTTTGATTTTCTCATTTTAATGTGGTTATGTGAAAATTACTAAAATTGAAATGGTTTGAATAGAATGCTAATATGGAAACTTGTAAAGTTGGAATAGTTTTAAAATCTTTTGGAACTTTAGAATTCTAAACAATTTTAATTTTCTATATAATATAATTATGAAAAAATAATTGAAATTGTAATATATATTATGGATGTTTACAATTTTTACTATAGAATTGCTTTTTTTCTATCATATTTATATTAATAAGAAGAATAAACGTTAAAAATGATAGGTCAAGAATAACTTATAGTCTTTAAAAAATAAAGTTGTTGCCACAAATAATTATAACTAAATTTTAATATTTACGTTCTAATTATTATAAATAGTAGGTTACAAAGTCAAGTTCTCAAGTTAGGTTAACAATTATAAATGGTAGATTAACTATTATAAATGGTAAGTTCATTTTGATATTTACATTATAATTATTATAAATAGTAGGTTAATTATTATAATTGCCATTTTTTATTTGCTCAATTTAATGCGGTTACTAGAAAATAACTGAAATTGGAATGGTTTAAATGGAATGTAAATATGGAGACTTGTAAATCATCGAATAGTTTTAGAAAATTTTGGAAGTTTGAAATTCTAAACAATCTCACTTCTCTATGTAATATGGTTATTCAAAAGTGATTGAGATTGTAATTTAAAAAAAAAATTGTACAATTTTTATTAATTTTTTTTTTTAAATTTTATTTTATTTTATTTATTTATATTTAAATATAAATTTCAAAATCGTATAACAATTTATTATTAAAAAATTTTGATTTAATCATTTAAAATAAATTAGAAAAGAAATAAATACAAAATAATTTCTATAACAGTATAAATATTAAAAATGACTATCTATGATGTCAGATGGTGTGGTGAAGATAACTTATAGTTTTTGATAAATAAAAGCGTTACTATAAACCATTATAGATAAATCTTAAAATTTATATTATAATCATTATAAATAGTAAATTACGAAGTCAAGTTTTCAAGTTAAAATTAGAAATATCATTCACCCCATTTACTACTTGAACAATATAATATTAAGTAGCTAATAAAAGTCTATAAGCATCAATTGATCATAGGCATCAAGATACTTAGCTCATAATATATATATTGCATTGCCAATGATTAAAACAATCATAAAAATTAACTAAATTACAACCTCATTTTAAATTATTATTATTAATTATGAAGGAATTAATATATGAGTAGATTTATAGAAAAACATGCAACGGGATTCTTAATCATGAAGGTTCACCCCCACTTTATCATGTATATTAATAACCTATAAGTAAGCATTGCTACAATACATGGGCCAAGTAACGTATTTTTCAAGTACCATATTCCCAAGATACTATAATTCATTTCACACTTGAAATTTTATATATTATATATATAAAAATATATATATATATAAGTAAGAATAAAAAAACATTACTACTTTTGGAATAAAAAATATTTCTTGAATACCACCATGCCTTATTCCAAAGTGGAAAAGCTTTGTTCCAAAATAGACCCACCTATTGGGCTGACTCGATGAACAATTGCTTAAAAGAAGAGACAAGACCATCACCATCAACATCAACATCATATTAAAACAAATATTATACAAGGAAATGTAACTAGCAATTGCACCAAATGTTGCAAAGGAAATGTTGTAAGGCATATTCTAGAAGAACCACAACATATAAAATATCTTAACACTATATTTATAATTTTATAAATTTATTGCAAGAATATTCTATTAATTATAATCATAATTTAATAGGCTTATTGCATAAATATTCTATTCATTATTATAGAGTAATCTCACATGTTTGATATTTTGGAAAGTGAAAATAATTTAGTATATATAGTAATTGTTGTACATTTTTCTAAATTTCATTATAAATGCTAATCAATTAGGTACACCAAATATGGAAATGAAGTTTCCAATCATATGATTCTACATTTATACCCTTCCATATAGAGAATTGCACCAAATATGGAAATGGGATATTATTTGATATTTTGGAAAATGAAAATACTTAATTTTATTATATATAGTGATTTTTGCATCCATTTTCAACATCCTTGAGTTCAAAAGATGCATATTTTGGGTTCAACTTGATCTTGTTAACAAAATGATACAAATATTTGCTAGAGTTTGATTTGGGAGAACAATGTAAATGGATTTGAATGAAACCCAAGAGAGCTATATCAATTGCAAGAAATCTTGAATCCCAAATAAAGTTGGCATATTCAAATAGGGTGTGGATAAATTCCAACCATTCAAGTAGGAAAATACTTTTGTCCCTTTTTACCTATTTTTGTCATGCCCAAGCAATATATGAGATGTAGACATGGGCTGGCTGAGAGATGTAGACACAACTCCAATGGCAGGTTGTGTGGGAAACCTTAGGCACAAGAGGCAACCTCTCATTACCGTGAAACAACTTCCCTTGACACTAAAGCATAAATTTGACAACTAGAGTCTAATGTGGCATGAGAACCCCCTGCTTATTAGACAAAGGTCCAATGACAGGTTGTGTGGGAAACCTTAGGCACAAGAGGCAACCTCTCATTACCATGAAACAACTTCCCTTGACACTAGAGCATAAATTTGCCAGCATAAATTTGACAGCTAGAGTCTAATGTGGCATGAGAACCCCCTGATTATTTTTACTCAGATCTTGTTATTCGATGTCTAATTGGCTACCTCACCCTAGACACATTGGAGGACAAAGGATTTGATACTTGTATTTTCTTACTTTGCATTGGGAATTGAAGTCTCTACTTAAACACATTCTAAAGGAAAAAGAGAAGATGAGAATGACACTGTCTTATATCTGAATGATATTCGAAAGATTCATAGGCATCAAAAATATTGTTTGGAAATATTGGATGCATATATAGCCCATCTAGAGGGTCACCTCCAGTGCGAGGGAAACCATTGACCTTTTCTGACTCCTAAACCTTCTCTCATATATTCTCTTGATCTCTTGTTAACGGTGATGTTTGAAACAATTGCAGTCTTTTTAAGGGCTTTTGGTGTCTATAATGTGGATGATATAGTACTCTAGCTTCCTATGTGTTGGTTTGAGGTCATTGTATATCATGATGTACTTGGGATGTAATTTTGCACATTGAAAGTAATAGAACTTTAACTTAAAAAAAATGGTAAACGATGGTTAGATCCATCTTAAATCCATGTATTCTCTTGATCTCTTGTTAATGGTGATGTTTGAAAGAATTGTAGTCTTTTAAAAGGCTTTTGGTGTCTATTATGTGGATTATATAGTACTCTAGATTCCTATGTGTTTGTTTGAGGCCATTGTATATCATGATGTACGTGGGATGTAATTTTGCACAATCAAAGAAATAGAACTTTAACTTAAAAAAAAAAAATGGTAAACCAGGGTTAGATCCATCTTAACTCCATCTCAGCACTTGGTAGATCCCAATATAAGATCATGTAGTTTAATTATTAATTTTAATAAATTATAATTATAAATATTATATTAATTTTTGTTTGTTATTTTGTTTTTTAATGAAATTTGATTGAGTCAATGGTTTCATTAATAGTTATAATTATTAATTTTTTATTTCAATTTTTGCGCCAAAATGCACTGTCCAAGCACCAAATGAAAATAAAAATAAAAACAAATAAAAATAATACTCTAAAAGTAAGATAAAAATAAAAATAAAAGTTGCCAATGGTATTGACCCATGGTATTGAGAATCCATGGTATTGTCCCATGGTATTCATGGGAGTTTGATCTATTTATAGGAGGAAAGTAAACCAATCTAAAGGAAGCTTGGTAGATTTCAATAACTCCTTTGATTAAACACACTAATTCTGCTAAATTCTAATGGCAAAGTTTTTCATTTATTTATAAGTATTGAGCTGATTTTGATTGTAAATTTCTAACCTATTTTAGAATTTAATGGACAATAACTAGGTCAAACACTTAACCTAACTATTCTACGCGAATATCCAGAAAACCACAAATTTTGAGACTTTGATACAAAATCTAACTCAATACGGCTATAATGGACGATGAGGAAATACTCTAAAAATAAGATAAGAATAAAAATAAAAGTTGCCAATAGTATTGACCCATGGTATTGAGAATCCATGGTATTGTCCCATGGTATTCATGGGAGTTTGATCTATTTATAGGAGGAAAGTAAACCAATCTAAAGGAAGCTTGGTAGATTTCAATAACTCCTTTGATTAAACACACTAGTTCTGCTAAATTCTAATGGCAAAGTTTTTCATTTATTTATAAATATTGAGCTGATTTTGATTGTAAATTTCTAACCTATTTTAGAATTTAATGGACAATAACTAGGTCAAACACTTAACCTAACTATTCTACGCGAATATCCAGAAAACCACAAATTTTGAGACTTTGATACAAAATCTAACTCAATACGGCTATAATCGACGATGAGGAAAACATAGATCATAAGAAAATTATGCGAAAATCTACTATCCCCCGCACACAATCAAATAGAAATTCGTTCATCAAATAGAAATTCGTTCATGTCATTTGATGTAATAGTGAATGAATAAATGTCTTCAGTGTAAACTTCAATCAAATTAAAGCATTTTCCCAATCAAATTAAAGCATTTTCCCAAATTTGATTTTGATGCAATAGTAAATGATTAAGAGGCTTTGCAGAGAAGTAATGAACAAAGACTAGGAATCTGAAATATTTTTTAGGCCATATGTATAGTAAGCTTAAGATTAACTTCATTGATACACATCATCTTTATTTTTTTAAAGGGACAATTTCATATCAAAATCAGCCAATAGCATAAATCCAACATAACAAATTAAACTCACATTTATAAACATTATTATATGATGGACTAGATTGTAATTTTACATAAATCAAAGCAACCTCATATATAAATGCCATGACATGGTGCAAGAACTATGGTCTCTTTTGTTTCCATAGTCTCAACCATGTAAGGTCAAGCAAGTCTTCTAATTAAATATTTTGATCAACATAGACCAACTTTGATGAAAGCATATACATTCTGGCAATGAGTGGAAATCTTTAGCTGAAACTCTACAATCCCTGTAAATCACATCATAGTCCACATAAAATAAGTTATGGCATTGTTGTGTTAAAGACCGTAAATCTCTGAACATGAACTGAGGACAACAAAGGCATAATATATTTATCAAATATGAGCATAGATCCATTTAATTAACTTAGTTTTAATAGATATCGGTATTTCGATGAATCTATGAAAATTTAAATTATTATTTCTCAACAAACCAACGGGAATTTAGAAACTAATATACCTTTTTTAATTCCTTAAAAATATGACTAGATTCAATTTTTGATGGCTCCTCAACCACCACGATCAACTTTAACTTTGATGAAGGCATATCATTAACTACCAAAGATGCAATTTAAACATTCTAGTAATGACTGGAAATCTTCAGCTCAAACTCTACAATCTCTGTAAATCACATCATAGTCCACATAAAAGATGTTATGGCATTTTTGTGTTAAAGACTATCAATCCTTGGACATGAACTGAGGCCAGCAAAGGCATAATATATTTATCAAATATGAACATAGATCCATTTAACTTAGTTCTAATAGATATCAATATTTTGATGAATCTATGCAAATTGAAATTATTATTTCTCAATAAACCAACGGAAATTCAAAAAGTAATATACCTTTATTAATTCCTTAAAAATATGGCCAAATTCAATTTTTGATGGCTCCTCAACCAACACGATCTGAATTTTTTGCTTAATTACACATTCTTCCAGTTTTTTGTAGGAGGATCCCCCTTCTTACACTGTTGTTCTAGCCTCCTTTCTTAGCTCCTCTTCTCTTTTCATTTCTTCTCCTTCTCTTCCCAACATTCGTTTAACTGCAATTCTAAAGTCATCTCTATTGGGTACTGTGGTGGCGCCCTCACATAACTTGACTCCAACCTTAATATAATCAACCAATAATAGAGCATCTATGTATTGATCCACATTCATAGGCCATGTTATCACTGGGATTCCCACTATGATGCTCTCCAAGGTAGAATTCCACCCCCAGTGGGTAAGAAAAACCCCAACAAAAGGGTGTGAGAGGATCAAGAACTGTGGTGCCAAACCTTTAATTATCAGACCTCTTCCCCTCATTCTCTTTTAAAATCCTTGTGGAATACCACCATATTCATCAGCAGGCATACCATTTGGAGGATCTCTAATGACCAATATAGACTCTTCACTTGCCTCGAGCCCTGCTGCCATCTCCTGGATTTGTTTATTTGAGAGGCAGGCCTAGCTGCCAAAGAAAATATAAATTACAGGCTTCTTTTTTCGAGAGTCAAGCCATTGAAGACATACCGAGTCATATATTGAATGGGGTTTCCATCTTTCAATCATGCTTCTTCCCCACTTGGCCTCAAACACACCTAGAGGAAGCAGAGGACTCACGGACCAAATAGGCCTACTTGAAACTCTCTGCACATGCTCTATGTAAATAGCTTCTAAATCATAGAAGGTGTTGATAATTGAGACTTTGATACAAAATCTAACACAATATTGTTGTAGTCGATGAGGAGGAAAACATAGATAATAATAAAATTATGAAAAAATCTACTATCCCCAGCACACCATCTTCATGGGTCCAGCAAATGGAAATTCATTCATGTCATAGGCCCAATTTGATGTAACAGTGAATGAATAAACATCTTCAGTGTAAAATTCAATCAAATTAAAACCATTTATCATATTTGATTTTGATGCAATAGTAAATGACTAAGAGTATTTAGATGTGGATATTCACGTAATTTCATGGTTGTCACACTGAGTCATACTGAAAAAGCTTTGTAGAGAAGTAATGAACAAACACTAGGAATCTGAAATATTTTTGAGGCCATATGTAAAGTAAGCTTAAGATTAACTTCACTAATACACACCATCTTTAATTTTTTTAAAGGAACAATTTCATATCAAAATCAGCCAATACCATAAAGAAAACATAAGAAATTAAACTTAGATTTATAAACATTATTATATGATGGACATGATTGTCCATCTAGACTTTAATTCACATAATCAAGGCAACCTCGTATATATATGCCATGACATGGTTCAAGAACTATGGTCTCTTTTGTTTCCATAGCCTCAACCATGTAAGGTCAAGCAAGTCTTCTAGTTAAATATTTTGACCAACACAGGCCAACTTTGATGAAAGCATATCATTAACTACCAAGGCTACAATTTAAACATTCTGGCAATGACTCGAAATCTTCAGCTCAAACTCTACAATCCCTATAAATCACATCATAGTCCACATAAAAGAAGTTATGGCACTGCTATGTTAAAGATTGTAAATATTTGAACATGAACTGAGGCCAGCAAAGGCGTAATTTATTTATTAAATATGAGCATAAATCCATTTAACTTAGTTCTGATAGATATTAGTATTTATATGAATCTATCCAAATTTGACTTATTATTTCTCAACAAACCAACAGAAATTCATAAAGTAATATACCTTTTCGATTCCTTAAAAATTTGCCCAGATTTAGTTTTTGATGGCTCCTCAACCAGCATGATCAGCTTTTTAAGCTCACTTACACAATCTTCCATGTTTTTGTAGGAGTATCCCCATTCTTGGACTGTTGTTCTAGACTCCTTGCTTAGATCCTCTTCTCTTTTCATTTCTTCTCCTTCTCTTAGCAATAGTTGTTTAACTGCAATTCTCAAGTCATCTCTGTTGGATACTTTGGTGGCGCCCTCACATAACCTAACTCCAACCTTAAGATAATCAACCAATAACAAAACATATATGTATTGATCTACAGCCATAGGCCATGTTACCACTAGGATTCCTAGTGTGATGCTCTCCAAGGTAGAATTCCACTCGTAGTGGGTAAGAAAAACCCCAACAGAAGGGTGTGAGAGGATAAAGAGCTATGGTGCCCAACCTTTAATTATCAGACCTCTTCCCCTCATTCTCTCTTAAAATCCTTGTGGAATATAACCATATTCATTAGCAAACATACCATTTGGAGGATCCCTAATGACCAATATGAAGGACACGTCACTCGCCTCGAGCCCTGCTGCCATCTCCTAGATTTGTTTATTTGAAAGGTAGGCATGGTTGCCAAAGCAAATATAAATTACAGACTTCTCTTCCCGAGAGTCAAGTTGTTGAAGACATACTGAGTCATCGATTGTAGGGGGTTTCCCTCTTTCAATCATGCTTCTTCCCCTGTTGGCCTCAAACACAGCAGGAGGAAGTAGAGGACCTATAGACCAAACAGGCCTACCTGAAACTCTCTGCACATGGTCTATGTAAATAGCTTGTAAATCATAGAAGGTGTTGATAATTGAGACTTTGATACAAAGTCTAACACAATACTATTGTAATCGAGGATGAGGAAAACATAGATCACAAAAAAAATTATGTGAAAATCTACTGCCCCCTGCACACCATCTTCTTGGGTCCATCAAATAGAAATTCATTCACGTCATAGGTCCGATTTGATGTAACAGTGAAGGAATAAACGTCTTCAATATAAACTTCAATCAAATTAAAATATTTTCCTAGACTTGATTTTGATGCAATAGTAAATGATTAAGAGTATTTAGCTTTGGACATTCACATAATTTCATGGTTGTCACACTGAGCCATATTGAAAAAGCTTTGCAGAGAAGTAATGAACAAATACTAGGAATCTAAAATATTTTTTAGGCCATATGTACAGTAAGCTTAAGATTACTTTATTTCTTTTAAAGGGACAATTTCATATCAAAATCCGCAAATACCATAAAGAAAACATAACAAATTAAACTCAGATTTATAGACATTATTATATGATGGACATGATTGTACATGTAGACTGTAATTTACATAAATCAAGGCAACCTCATATATATACGTCATGAGATGGTGCAAGAACTATGGTCTCTTTTGTTTCCATAGCCTCAACCATGTAAGATCAAGCAATTCTTCTAGTTAAATATTTTAACCAACACAGGACAACTTTGATGAAAGCATATCATACAAACCTGTAAAATTAGTTATGGTTTTATTCTACAAAAGCTATGCTTTGAAATGTTATCATTCACTACCATGGCTACAATTTAAACATTATGGCAACAACTAGAAATCTTCAGCTGAAACTCTACAATCCCTGTAAATCACATCATAGTCCACAAAAAATAAGTTATGGCATTGCAGTGTTAAAGATTGTAAATATTTGAGCATGAGTTGACGCCAGTAAAGGCATAATATATTTATTGAATATGAGCATAGATCCATTTAACTTATTTCTGATAGATGTCATTTTTTCCATAGCCTCAACCGTGTAAGGTCAAGCAATTATTCTAGTTAAATATTTTAACCAACACATGCCAACTTTGATGAAAGCATATCATACCAACCTGTAAATTTGGCTATGGTTTTATTCTACAAAGCTATGGTTTGAAATGTTATCATTAACTACCATGGATGCAATTTAAACATTCTGGCAACGACTGAAAATCTTCAGCTGAAACTCTACAATCCCTGTAAATCACATCATAGTCGACATAAAACAAGTTATGGCACTGCTGTGTTAAAGACTGTAAATCTATGAACATGAACTAAGTCCACCAAAGGCATAATATATTTATCAAATATGAGAATATATCCATTTGACTTAGTTCTGATAGATATCATTTGTTTCCATAGCCTCAACCATGTAAGTTCAAGCAATTCTTCTATTTAAATATTTTAACAAACATAGACCAACTTTGATGAAAGCATATCATACCAACCTGTAAAATTGGTTATGGTTTTATTCCACAAAGCTATGATTTGAAATGTTATCATTAACTGCCATGGCTACAATTTAAACATTCTGGCAATGACTGGAAATCTTCAGCTAAAACTCTACAATTCGTGTAAATCACATCATAGTCCACATAAAAGAAGTTGTGGCACTGTTGTGTTAAATATTGTAAATCTTTGAAGATGAACTGAGCCCAGCAAAGGCATAGTATATTTTATCAAAAATGATCATAAATCCATTTAACTTAGTTTTGACAGATGTCATTTGTTTCCATAGCCTCAACCATGTAAGGTCAACCAATTCTTCTAGTTAAATATTTTAACCAACACATGCCAACTTTGATAAAAGCATACATACCAACCTGTAAAATTGGTTATGGTTTTATTCTACAAAGCTATGCTTTGAAATGTTATCATTAACTACCATGGCTGTAATTTAAACATTCTAGAAATGATTGGAAATATTCAGTTGAAACTCTACAATCCCTTTAAATCACATCATAGTTCACATAAAAGAAGTTATGGCATTGCTATGTTAAAGACATTAAATCTTTGAACATGAAATGAGGCCAACAAATGTAGGAATTTACAGGGTAATTTCCTTAGATAGAACACCAAAGGAAACCACTTACAAACATATCATAGATCAATACACTAGTATTATTGACATGGTTAAAACCCTCAAAGAGGGAAACAGTGCACAGCCTATGCCAACGCAGTCACTTCAGGAAATTTATTAATAAAAGAATGACAATTTACATAGTCTTCTCTCATGAATGGTTACCCTACAAATGACCCTCCGTGCTCTTTAAATAGATATCATGGACCAATTAGGTGTTAAGACATGGATCAAGTGTCGGTAATACCGAGGAGAGAATTAATTGTTGGATCACTACATATCATGATCGTCGGATTGTAAGTTACAAAAGTACATAGTAAAGAAACACACTTTACCTAACTCTACACTAGACCAAGTTATACTTAACTATTTCCTATGTGTCGGAATATCCTAACATCCCCCCTTAAGAACAACTTGGGATAGGATTGAAGTATGTACAAATATGACACAATAGGAGAAGGAAGGAGGCATTAGAGCCTATCCCCCCTTGGTGACAACTTCCTGAACTCAAACCATAAATTGAAGTTTAGTAAACTTTGCCTCTGTGAGAGCCTTCGTAAAGATGTCTGCAACTTGATCATCTGTTGAACAATATTGCACTTTAAGAACATGGTCGTGAATGAGATTTCTGATGAAGTGCATGTGCAGTTCAATGTGTTTGTTGTGCTGATATTGGACTAGATCTTTACATAGACGAATGGAACTTTGATTATCACACCAAAGTAAAGTCGGATGTTGGTACTGAAAGCCAAAATTTGATAGGATCTGACGAAGCCACAAGGCTTCCTTACCAGCTTCTATGAAACCACAATACTCTGCTTCTGCTGAAGAAAGAGAAATGGCACTTTGTTTCTTGCAAGCCCATGTAATAGGTCCTAAACCAAGAGTGAACACATAACCTGCAGTAGACTTCAGATCATCAAGGTCACCGGCCCAATCAGAATCAATGAAACCAACCCATAGAGGAGATGCTTCTACACTATAATGAATCCCAAACTGAGTTATACCTCAAACATAATGAAGTATTCTTTTAGCTACTTTACAATGACTTTCATGTGGGTTTTTCATAAACTAAGCAATAAGGCCAACAACAAAGGAAAGGTCAAGACGAGTATGGGAGTATGGGTTAGATACAAAAGTTTTCCAACAAGTTGACAGTATAAGGTAGCATCAACTTCAGGGGAAGTACAAGTGATTGAAAGTTTGGCTCTAGACTGAAAGGGACAAGGAGCTGGCTTAGAGTCTTCCATGTGATAATGGTGTAGAATATCACAGGCATACTTGGACTGGGAAAGGGAAATACCTTCCTTGGATTGCAAGATCTGAAGACTAAGAAAATAATGCAAGTGTGCTAAGTCTATCATTTCAAGATTCTTTTTAAGGTTGGATTTCACATGGTTTATAAGGTTGGGATCACTACCAGTAAGGATAAGATCATCAACATAAAGAACAAGAATGATAAGAGACTTGCCCACTTTCTTGATGTAGATGTTATTGTCAGAATGACACCTAGAAAAGCCAGTTTCTAAAAGAAATATATCCATTTTGGCATACCAAGCCCAAGGAGATTGCTTGAGATGATAAAGGGATTTCTTAAGCTGACATACAAACTTGGAGTTTGTTTGTATAAAGCCAGTAGGTTATTCCATATATATTTCTTCATGCAAGTCCCCATGCAAGAAGGCAGATTTAACATCCATCTTATGGACTTCCCATTTGAAAGAGGCAGCAAGGGAAAGAAAAAGGTAGATAGAGTTCATTTTGGCAATAGGGAAGAAGGTTTCAATATATTCAATGCCTTTAACTTGTGCAAAACCCTTAGCAACAAGACGAGCTTTATGTTTATCAACTTTTCCATCTGGTCAATACTTAGTTCTGTAAACCCATTTTCATCTAACAAGTTTTCATCCCTTTGGTAGAGGAACAAGATCCCATGTATCATTTGTCAATAATGAATGATATTCTTCATTCGTGGCTGCATCCTAGTCTGGATGGCTTGAAGCTTCTACAAAGGTGTTAGGATCATAATTCGCTGAAGCTTGAGCCAGTAAAGAAGAGGCTCTATCAAACTGAGAACGTGTAAGTCGTTGATCTATAGGATCACTGGCAAAAGCGCCTGCTGCATCCCGAGTAGCATGGACCCATTTTGGAAGCTGAGGAGGATCTTGAGAAGGTGGGGGAGGATTTTCATCCTCGCTTTCATCATATGAAGAAGAAATATTTTCAAAAGTAGAAGAGAGAGAGAGGTGGCACATCCACCGAACTAGGCTCATAGGCCAATATATTTTCAGCAAACTTTACATCTTTTCTAATGATAACATTTTTGGACTTAAGTGGAATATTTCTATATCCTTTGACATCTTCAAAATATCCAACAAAAATATATTTTTCACTTTTAGGTTCTAAAGCTTTATGTTTCTCATCTACAATATGGGCCCATGCTTCACTTCCAAAAACACAAAAGTGACTTACATCTGGTTTAATTGAGCTCCATGCTTCTTCTAGAGTGATATTCCTTAAAACCTTAGTAGGAGTGTGATTTATTATGTCATTTGTACAGTTAATTTCTTCTGCCCAAAAATTAAGACTAAGTCCTTTAAATTGAAGCATATAATTATCCATTTTCTTTAAGGTGTGATTCTTCGTTTTAGCTACACCATTTTGTTGTGGAGTATATGGAATAGTATGTTGCATTTGAATTCCATTCTTAATGCAAAAGTTTATGAATTTGTTAACATATTCTCTGTCATTATCAGATCTTAGCTTAAGAATTTGATGTCAAGATTGTTTTTCAACAAAGGCCTTAAAGGCCAAGAACATGTTAAGTACTTCACTCTTGAGTTTTAAGAAGTATACCCAAGTCCGTATGGAGAAATCATTAATGAAAGTTAAGAAATAGTTATAGCCAGAGAATGAAACAAGTGAAAGTGGACCACATAAATCACTATGGACAAGCTGTAAAAGGTTTGAGGTGTGCCAAGAGGGACGTTTTTCAAAACTATCCCGATGATTTTTTTCGAGTACACATCTGGAACAAACACCATGTCTACAAGATACCATTGGAAGACCTGTCACCATATTTTATTTACATAGATTCTGAAGGGAGTGATAGTTTAGGTGACCAAATTGCTCATGCCAAAGTTTGCTCACTTCATCATTATGAGCAACAAATATCGAGGGAAGATTTGATGACCCAAAGTTGTTAAACTTATACAACCTTGTAGAATCATCAACAATGGCAATAGCTCAAATCTGTCTAGGATCTCTTATGTCCTTAATTACAACATCCTGAGGTGAAAATTCAATGATTTTACCTTCACCTGAATGAGTTATCTGATATACAGATAGAAGGTTGCAGGATAAGGTTGGAATACATCATTAAATTGACTATTGTCTATATGAACAGTTCCAGTCCCTACAACACTAAGAGATCTGTCATCACCAACATATATATTTTTGGCGTTACAATCATTTAAAGAAGAAAACATGGCTTTTTTTGGCCATGTGATAAGAAGCTCCAGAATCAATGAGCCAGTCATGAGAATTAGAAGAAGAAGATACATTTAGTGCATATCTAGATCGAGATGTTTGACAACCAAATGTAGAAAGTGCTATTCCTGAAGATGAAGTTGAAGTTGAAGGGTGTTCCAAATGGATGTTATGCTTCTTCATTGCTACTTCCAAGGCTTCCATCTTCTTAAAGAATTCGGATTCTAAGTGGCCATCTCAATTACAAAACTGGCAATGTCTATCAGTCTTCTTCCCTTTGTTTTTATTTGCGTTATTATTTTGTTGAAATGATTTTTCATTTTGATGCTGAAATTGCTTAGGACCATTCTTTTTAGGATACGACTTCTTAGGATTCTTTGAATTCGGTTGTTGTTGGGCGGCTAAGGCTTTCTTAGAAGAGTTTCCAAGATTAAGAAGACCAAGATGTAAGATTTTTTCTTGTTCTCTTATTAAAGAATCACAAAAGGAATCAGAGGAAGGGGACTTGTAGTCTTGTCCTTGAGAAATGAAGGCTTCTCTTGTAGAATGGAAGGTGGAAACAAACATAGAGTAGGCTAGTCCCAACTTAGTAAGAATGGAATAGATAAGGTTACCATCTTATTTCTTAACCTTAACACCTTCCAAGAGATGTCTAAGGGTCTTGAACTTGGACAGAAAATATTCAATGGAAGACATGTTATTGGGGTCCAATGTAAGCAACTCATTTTCGAGTTGATGGGCTCTAAGTTATTTTTTAATTCCAAAAACTTTAGTGATCTGTTTCATTGCTTCATTAGGAGTATCAAGTTCTGCGATATGGAATCTAAGGTCTGGAGAAATAGACATCCCTATCAACCCACATGCTTGCTCTTGCCTATTTTCCCATTTGGCTGCCTTCTCTTCATCTTTCAGTTTGGTTTCTTGGCCTGAGGCTATTCTATAAAGACCTTTACTTCTAAGTAAATCCACAATGTAGGACCACCATTGGAAGTAGTTGGTGCTATCAAGAATAACTTGGCATGGACTTTCCATTTTAACAGAAACTGAAGGTATAGATTTTGAAAATAAGTGTTCCAATGGAAAGATATTGAAACAATAGGCTGATTCAAACCAAACGGCTCTAAAAATGGCTTCCGGATGAAGATGTTATGGAATTTTGAAGAAAAGTTGTTGAAGATGTTGATGAAGTGTGGGAATGTGCGGAAATGAATGATAATGTTATATTTCAAAAAAAAATATGCCCCCTTTCCAAACTTAATCTAATTAGCTCAACAAAAGAAAGACTTGAACTCAAGACCTCTGTCCTCATAAAGTAGCTTTGGACCAAGCGAGTTAGATTAAAAGGTTAGTAAATTTTGGAAAAGAGAGGGGGGTTTTTTTTTGTTTTCTTGATTAGTCACTGAAGCTTTGGGGTGCGTGCTTACTTGACGAAGCTCCCTTTTTGCCTGCAAAACAAAAAACATAAAACCTAACACGGACATACAAAAAAAAATCCTTCCTTTTGGTTTCTAATTTGCCCAGATCGCACAAAGTCATGGGACAAAGAGAATACACAGAAATGAAAGGTATAGTTATGGTAATAAAAAACCAAAGAGCTAAATAAATTGAAATAAATAGAGAGAAAATAATTTTAAACTGCAAATAAACATTGTATACCTCCAGATCTTAAAAATGACGTAGCTAGGGCTACTAGAAAGCTTTTCGCATGAAACGAAAGGGGTTCCTCACTGGAACAAATGATCCTAAGACAATAGAGTAGTCCTCTCATCCCAAAAGTAGTTAGAAATAGTAGATCTAGGAAATGACAATCGGATGTAGTTCTACCAACTTCAGATTTGGATCACCAATGGATGTGGCCATCAACTTTGCTCTGATACTATGTAGGAATTTACAGGGTAAGTTCCTCAGACAGAACACCAAAGGACACTGCTCATAAATAGATCATAGATCAATACACCAGTATTGTTGACGTGGTTAAAACCCTCAAAGAGGGAAACAGTCCACGGCCTGAGCCAACATGGCCACTTTAGGAAATTTATTAATAAAAGAATGAAAATTTACATAAGCCTCTCTCATGAACGGCTACCCTACAAATGGCCCTACATGCTCTTTAAATAGAGATCATGGACCAATGAAGTGTTAAGCCACGGATCAAGTGTCAATAATATCGAGAGGAGAATGAACCGTCGGATCACTACATATCATGACCGTCAGATTGTAAGTTACAAAAGTACATAGTAAAGAAACACACTTTAGCTAATTCTACACTAGACCAAGTTATACTTAACTATTTCCTATGTGTTGGAATATCCTAACAAAAAAGGCGCAATATATTTATCAAATATGAGCATAGATCCATTTAACTCAGTTCTAATAGATATCAATATTTAGATGAATCTATGCAAATTTGACTTATTATTTCTCCACAAATCAATATAAATTTAGAAAGTAATATACCTTTCTTAATTCCTTAAAAATATGCCCAAATTTAGTTTTTGGTGGCTCCTCAACTAGCTCACTATCTCATGTAATATATGGCTGATTGACAACATATGTATTATATTCTTTTTGTACTTGGTCTTTCCACAACTTTCTGTAGATCTCAACACTTAGCTTCTTTATTGATTCCAATGGATGAAACCCACAAAGATTAACACATTCAGATGAATACTCATCATCCTCCTTAATATAATTCCAGGAAACAGATCGATTTATTTTGTAAATTTCATCTTGCAAATTCACAGTTTTAAAAGCAGTAGCTACATCTCCCACATCACAACCTGGGGATCCCAAGCTAGAATGAGGAAAAGATCTGGATGAAACATAACTTGAGCTTGGAGTCAAGCCATTGAAGACATACCAAGTCATCTATTGAAAGGGGTTTCCCTCTTTCAATCATGTTGCTTCCCCACTTGGCCTCGAACACAGTAGGAGGAAGTAGAGGACCCACAAACCAAACAGGCCTACCTGAAACTCTTTGCACATGGTCTAGTTAAATAGATTCTATATCATAGAAGGTGTTGATAATAGTACCCCAACTTTTTAGATTCAAATTCATGGAGAATATCATGAATTTAGAGACAGGATCGGGCCTCTTATAGGCACGAGCAAGGCGCGATATTTGATACCTTGGAAAACTAATAAGATGAGGAACTTGAGGAATATGGATTGTATCATCATCTCATGATACTTGTTCGTGTGGCATGTATTTCCACAAAGAATAGATGATAGAAAAAACAAGAGCACTGGATGAGTGATACACTATCCTAGGTATACCGAACTTAGCAGTTGTGTTCTCAGTCCATCCGAGGAAGAAATCACTAACAATGCAAACAAGAGGGTCGAACTCATAATTTGAGCTCTTATCTGCTATTGGAAGCAATCTTCTATTAGATGAGCAAGCCCCTAGAGAGGCCATGGGATGCAAGGGTGTGGGTGAGGTCAAGCAAGGAAGTCATATGGTCATGTGCTTGGAATGGGAATACAAGAATGTGAGGCGTTTTCTCCATGTTCTATGCCATTGCAATCTTGTCAAGTTCGTTTTAAGATTTGGTCTTCATTTTGGGTTTCAGAGTAGTTATAGTCGATGGAAAATTAGAGGAGAAGTTGGGCCTCTCACTGAGTGAAAAAAAATCAATTGAGCTTGCTCAATCATTACAATCAATAATGAAAAGAGTATTAAGAGGTTTTCTAATTAAGAATATCATATTAAGAGTAGCATAGGGAAGAATAATTGGGGATTTTTAGAATAGGGGAGCCATGGATTGGACTGAGGTTCACAGTATCAGAACTGAGGACCCCATCTCTGAAGGTCTTGTCGGCATAAGAGTAGCAGTGTTGGCAGACGTGGTTGTTGTTATAGGCTATGGAAACTGGAAAATTGTTGGTCTCTTTTGTGTAGACATGTGAGCTGTAGGGGATAGGTTGGTAAGAGGTGGAGAGAATGGGGTTGAAAGTTAAACTAGAAGCGAATAAGGGATTCCATTTCAACCATGATAGCTCGCTACCTATATCGACCACCATTTCTTTTTTCTAAGGTGGGTTGCCCTCGACAATGCTCATTGAGCATAGAAATAACCCTGCAACTGGACACATGGAAGGACTTAACAATAGAAAACATGAATACTTGTACTGAAGGATTCAAGTGTCTTCCTCGGTGATGGAAGCTCATGAATTGTAGAACAACCTGACGACCTACACGCAAGAAAAGAAACAGAGAAAACAAAAAAAGAATGAACAGGGTTAGGGTTAGATGCACCCAGTGGAACCACCAAACAGAGTTCAAAGAATTAGAAATGAGACTATGGTTCTAACAGTTCAAGTCAAGATTTAGTTGATTTGATAATAATATTTAATGGTGGAAAAAAATTTAGTCATCTAACAATGGATCTAACAGCCAAGACTATGACAAAAAGGCGGTTAGGGGAGTTGATTTCAGAGGGGAATGCCTTACGGCATAATAACGTCACATAATTAAGGTGCTCCAACCACTACATAATGCCAAGACATATTATCCTTCTCATTAGGCACAAGAAAAATAAGGATAATGTACAAAAAGAACGTTTAAAAATTTATATGTTTTTAGTTTAATTTAGACTTTTTTTAGTTTTTAAAACTCATCTATATATTTATCTATATATAAAATTCAATGCTAACCATTATTTGTATTGTGTATGGCCTACATGTGCTATAGTCAAAGAAATCAAAGATAAACTATCATCGTCCTCCAATATGTGAATCATAAATGTGAATGTCAATGCCACTAAAGTGTAAGATTAATTTCATCGATTGAAAAGCAGTGTTAGCATATTAATAATCATCCATTTATATAATAAATAAAATATGGTGCAATAATCTGAGTGATGATATAACAAAGCATAAACCTTAGAAAAAAATCAACCATATATGATAGTAGAGCTACCACATATAATCATAATGTTGCAAAATATTGTACTAAAATTGCTATCATGTGGTTTTTTTAGGGTATGTCATGAAGAGGGACAATGTTATGAAATATGTAGTGATAGTTAGAATTCAAAACTTTAGGTTAGATTCTTTCTTACATTGATTTTAAAAAGATTAATTAGCAAAGAATTTGTAATATTATGTGACTCTAATATCCTTTACGAAATAAAAGGTCAAAACATGGTAACTCCATTCACAGGAATGATTAGATATTGGTCTCACATACCAATAATAGAAGCCATGGAAGGAACCAAGAGAGGTCAACGATATTCTAAACTATTATGTTGATTAATATAGTTTTGGTGATCAAACTTAGTTAATAATAATAGAAAACATCTCATATTCTCTATGGAGAAAATAATTAACTATGTAAAAATGGCATGCTAAAGCTTTGCTAGAAGGGATGAAGCATAAGAAGAGGTCAGGAGAACCCTTAAATATGTATACACAATGAAATTATATGAATTTAAATTGTGTATAAGAGTTTATATCTACAAATATTAGGCGCAAAAATATTTAAACAATGTTTGGCTAATAAAACACAAATTGTAAATTCAAAAGAATATGGTTAATAAAACACATATTATAAATTCATTGATGTTTGTTGCTTCCACTTTCAAATAAACAAGAAACATTGTAAGAAAATATAAATGTGGATAAAAAACATAAATGAAATAAATAACAAAATTAAAAGAAAAAGAAAACAATTGTTGAAAAATAAAAATAAAAACAAAATAAAGAACTTTCTTGTTTAGTAACTTTTTTAACACAAATGAGTACGTTTTTGTATTAAATCTGCACTCGATTACTGCAAATACCCAAGAGAATTACATGGCCATTTTTCTCAAAGGCATACGGGATGTCAACTTATGTCTAATTTCCCTTACCCAGATTGCATAAAAAAAACCTAAATCCAAACGATACCCTTATTTACTGAGAAGAGTATATGAAGAAAAATTGTAACAAAAACTACATACATTTGAAATCAAACATTACAATATTGTAGAATTTACTTCTCTGCTGATGTCAATGTCTCGGGAGCACCCTGAGGGTGGACTATATGACTGATCCATGATTATATTGCGTAGTGTATCCACTTCATCTTCCAAGCAAGAAATTATTTGTTGAGTAGCCACAATTATTTCAAAAGAGTTGCACTCAGAGGCCTCATGTTGATACATCTTAACATGCAAGTCGTATATTTGAAAATTGATGGTTTCATGCTCTTTTCAACAGTGGTCACATGTTGTGGAGGCCAAGGAGTCTGATGCTGAGGAGCTAGAATCTGTAGAGATGTATAAATTATGTAGGTACAAAGAGAGAGAGAGAGAGAGAGAGAGAGAGAGAGAGAGAGAGAGAGAGAGAGACTAGAGTAGCTAGGCGAAAGTGGGAAGAGAACCTAAGAGATCCAGTAGAATACATAGTGACAAAGATATTCTAGCACATCATCTAAATAGCACCAATAGTACAACGTAGTTTATAGGGTGAGCACCGGATGAGAAGGGGAATACACTACCAATTGGGCATCTTAAATGTTAACAAAGCTAAAACCTATAACATAGTAATTGCTAGGACCATTCCAATATCTCACATTGCAATGAATACCATAAGTTGATTCGCTTACCTCTGATCCTGTAGTGACAGTACAGTAAATCACCTAGTTGTAGTGATGTTGAACCCACACGAGTTTATCATAGGAGAAGAATTCCCACAAAATTACTCAAATCTCATCGTCGAGCTTCCTATTATACTAATGGCTAGATGCCACCCTTGATATAGAGGTAACCCACTTCAAAATCAATAAAAAAAATCATATTTCTGAAAAAACTCCACTCATAGGCCATGAATGTGGCTATGCTCGCATAACTAGATTTATTCTTGTTGTGCCATGGAAGCCGCACTCTAGATTTAACTTCAATATTATTATCTCTATTACCCTGAGGCAGAGTAATCATCATGAGTTTATCAAAGTTGATGTAGCTATAACTGGACATGATATTGGTTCTATTCCACATAGAGGGTATTAAATCAGACACACTTACATGAGGCAAGCCGTCGGTCCATGCCACTTCGATCTAATAAATGGCATACTCGACAATCATGGTTAGGAAAATGGGGGATTTATCATGGTAATTCATATGAACATGATAAAAAATGTAATGAGAGAAGAGGATTAAGCTAGGGATGGGGCACAATGGGTCAATGGGGGGCAGGGAAATAGAAATGGGGAGCACTAGGAAGTAAGACATGAATACCTATGGGATCAATATATACCATATTATTCCATTGATCTCCATCTTCTCTTCATATAAAAGGAAATCCTTATTGGCTTGAAGATCCAGCACAGAAGTTAGATTTATGAGGATGTGGAAGAAGTTAGATTCAGAGAAGGAGTCAACAATACTTTTAATCTGATGATACAAAAGGGTTAGTGTATTATTTGTTGGACGGGTGCCATTTATTAGAAATCAAATAACTAGGGAAGAGTCACCCAAATTGACAATCTCTATGGCATCTAGACCTTTAGCCAGATTTACACCCAAGAATTATTAACCCATACATTTCTTCCTGGTTGTTAAATTTCCACCCATTGAGGTTCCATGAGAATTTATCCACAATAATTCCTTTGGGATTTAGTAACATCCCTCGCCGTCTTGCAACCCCTAGGTTATGATTTGATGCACCATCAAATTGAAGGATCCAATTTTGTGCTTAATGTTTCCAATCAAGAAAATCATGAGGAGAAAGACACAACTTCCAATTGAGATTGGTCTTGTGTTGATCTTGGGGGATATGTCGGGGTGAACGAGAATGAGAAAATAAGTGTTTCAACCATTACTATTCTAAGGGATAAAGGATAGAATCTGAGGTAGGAGAATTATATTCAAGATAAAAGGAGAGATATTTTAGTGTCAGTGCTCTAGCATAGATAAAGAGTTTCTTGAAGATGAAACTATTTCTAGAAATCTAGACTTTCTAACGAAGATATTTAAGGAGAGCATTCCATATAACTTTGAGGGAGGATTTGGTTTTAAGGGAGCAAATAAAGGATTTATGCCATAATAAGAAAAGAATTGGATATTTGGAGGCCGCTTGGTTTTGGGGAGAAGAGGACCAAGGGTAGCATCCCACACTGCCATTGTGTACGGAAAAGAAAGAAAAATATGAAGAATTGATTCCTCTAATTTCTCACAAGGAGGACATCTTGAAGGGCCAACTATGCCATCCATTTTAATATTTTTTGAAGTTAAATTTCTTTTATGCCTTAGGAGCCAACAAAAGGTGTTTACCTTTGGAATTGCATCAAAGCTCTAGATATTGTTGCATATAATGGATTTCAGAGGGACTTGGGAATTGAAAAGAAGATTATTATATCCCTCTATAATAGAGTATAAGGAAGATTTCCAACCCAACTTATCAATTCCAAATTGGATGAGTGGAGCACATCTAACAAGTTTACTTTTTAGAATTTCTCTGGTTGGTTTTAGAATGTTAGGGACATCATCCAACTTCTATCCTTTCCAAAGGCTTCTAGTCTCCCAATCCATAAAATGAGAAAGGGTCAGTATACTTGCCTAGCTCAAGTTCTCCATCAAGGGTCGAATGTTCTCATCCTGACACAATGAAAGGTGCCTAATAGTGAGGCTTCCCAAAGGTTTATTTTATTAACATTGTCTAGAATGAAAAAAATATGATCATTGATTAATGAGGACATCAAGGGAACCAGTTTCCAGATCAGAGATCCTTGGCTTACTGCCCCATTTGTAGAGTGATTATAATTTTCTTACATATGATTTTCTTGCAGGACATGCGCCTACCACATGTTAGGATCAGTTTTAAGCTTGCAATATAGCTTTTCCACCATATCAATATTAACTAAAGAGGTATCCAAAAAACCTAATCCATCATGCATCTTCAGAGCTCGAATAGAGAACCAATTCACTGAATCAAAATTTTTGGTCTCTGATTTGCCCCCTTCTGACATAAATGTTTTGAGGTAGACTCCCATTTGGTACATAACATATTTGGGCACCAGAAGGGTAGATAATTAATATATAGGCATTGCTGAAAGGACCACTTTAAATAGGACCATTCTCCTTGGAACATTGAGCCAACAAGCTCCATATCTTTCCAAAAAAAAGTAATGTTGTCTAGAATGTGCTACCATAACTTGGAGGACATTTTTTGAGGTATATTGGAGTGCCTAGATATTTGAACTCTTGCAAATATCCAATGACTTTATATCCTAAAACATCTTGAATTTTCCTCTTCTTATTAGAAGATGTATTACATTTGAAGATATGACTCTTGAAAACATTTTTTAAACCCCTAGAGGTAAAGAGGAATCTATCTAATACCATTTAAAATATTTTTGCAATCAACAGAAAGGCTCGTCTTGGAAGAATAGTATAATCCACAAATTGACCATGATTAATACTCCTTATTCCGGTAGTGAATCTGATTATGAGAATATTGGTAGCCACTCTTTCAAATTCAAGGCAATGACTTAACACATCTACCACAATAATATATAGTAAAGGAGAGAGCGGGTAATGTTTCCTCAACTCTCAATATGCTTTGAAAAATTGGTCACTTTCTTGTTAACTAGAGGAGAAATATAGGGAGATTAAATAAAAAATGCCATCCTTTGGATAAACTCAATAAAAATTGCCATCCTTTGGATAAATGTTGCATCAAAATTCATATTTTTCATCATCTTCAAGAGAAAACCATGATTTACTTAGTAAAATTCATTAGCCATATCCCGTTTTATGATCATACCTTGGTCCTCTCTCCTCCATCTAGAGTCCAGTACTTCTTGAATCAAGATTATATTGTCGAGATTTTACCTTTCTTGAAAAAAACCCCCTTGATTCACTAAAATGCGATGAGAGGGATTTTCTTGAGGTGGGAAGACAAAATCTTCTAAATTATTTTGTAATAAAAATTACATTGGGATATAGGGAGAAATCGAGAGAAAGAATAGGGGTCCAACTCCTTTGGTATGAGGGTAGGAAGGAGGATTTGATGCCTCCATCTTTGTAGAGTCACTTTAGATAATATCCAATCATTCTGTATAAGTCCTTGCTAATCACCTCCTAGTACTTTTGGTAAAAATTGATAGTAAATCCACATGGTCCAGAGCCTTTTCCGAGTGGAGGGACAACACCAACCTTTTGATTTAATTGATCGAGGGCATAACTATAAGCTAGGAATTCATTTCTGAGTGGAGGGACAACACCAACCTTTTGATTTAATTGATCGAGGGCATAACTATAAGCTAGGAATTCATATCTTCAAAGATTAATTTGGAAACATGCTCCAGCTTGTAGTCTTCATCAGCTGGATCTCGAGGGCCATTGTCTTGGTATATATTTTTATAATGAGAAATGACAACTTCTTTGATGGCTTGGAAGTCTGTAATCCTATACTTGTGAATTTGGATTTCTAAAATATTGCTTTTACTTTCCCACATTTTTCCTATTTAAGAAATCACTTGGTGTTCCGGTCCCCTACTTAGAGCAAAACAATGCAAGATTTGAGACACCAATATTCCTCCTCTTTCTTCAATAGCGAGTGATAGGTCCTCAATGATTCTACTTCTTTCTTCATAGCACCGCTTGTAACCATTTTTTATTCCAACTCTTCTTGAATAGAAGCCACTTGTTGCTCTAGTTCCAATTTTGAACATTCACATTCAATCTTCCCTTTCTTCATCCATTTCTTAATACAATGCTTGAGCCGCTTAATATTCCATTCCCAAATTACAATTGGACTTCCTTCCACCCATTCAAAAGAGGATGACTTGACGAGGTCACAAAAAATAGGGGAAAGACTCCAAACATGGGAGAAATAGAAGGGGATGGGTCCATAGCTCAAAGGAGGTATGGTCATTAGTTGAATGGGGCGATTATCAAAACCATTCCACAGAAGAATAAAGGAATGAAAAGAGATGTTCAAAGTTAGGAGATTATCAGAGGCTGGGAAGTTTTCCAATTAGGGAGTTATGTGACGAGGTCCAGTATGGTTATTGTTAAAATTATACAAAAAACAAAGAGGCTTGGAATCAAGGAGATTAAAAGATTAGACTAGGTCTTCCATATCTTCTTGAAAGGGGTCCTTGACCATAGATCCCCCTTAGTTTTCCTTGTGATTCATAGTAGTTTTGAAGTCTCTGTCCCCCCCAGTAATGAAACTTTGACCAAAATATGTGTCCTTTAGATTGATAAGATATTTCCAACATTCTTGTTTTTATATAGAGTAGATCACATATGTAAATTGACTAAAATACATACCTGGTGAATATCCAAAGTTTTAAAGGTGGTCACAATCCAATGGGTGGTTTCCATGGTATTTAGGAGTTGAAGTTGGTTTAGGTCCCAAAGGTTACAAAGACCCCAAGATGTACCATGAAATATTACATCAATCATATTGCTTATAATCCATATTTTATTATGATTAGATGAGAGTTCACTCTCATTTATCTTCGTCTTCTGGAAGAGGGTTAGAATGTGTTTATATTTAAGGAACAATGACTTTGCTTATTCTATTCATTTTTAGTTCCAATGTGGCTACAATTCCAGGAGATTATATTCATTATTTACTTTTGGATGTGGTTACCCCCTTCGTGGGGCCTATCATTGCTCCTCCCCACCCCCCCATTTACTCCCATGATCTACAAATTAATGGGGGACGGTGTGCTTGAAGCCAAGTTATTATCCTTTTCAGTTTGTTTTAGACTAGGCCACCTTCAAGAAATGGATCAAATCAAGGCTTAGAGATACCACTCTTTTGGCTAGATCAAAAAATGAAATTGCATGAAAAGGAAAGTTACACTGTAACTATGGGAATGAAAATAAATTCTCCACTTGCAAAAATGGAAAATGTTATTCATTAGATGTAGATTTTAACCCTAGTTGCGAGAATGTAAAGTATATGATAATTGCAGGAAGGAAAAGTACTTTTCTACTTGAATAGTATAAATATTTTGTTATTTGAAAGAATGTGCATCATTAGTCTAATTGAAAAATGTGAAAATTTGCATTGAAAAATATCTAATCCTATACAAGAACCCCACTTAGTAATTGAAACCCTAAGAGAATGAATTCGAATAAATAGGCCTAATATAATTTTCATTATAAATTTTCCCTCTTAATCACTACATTCAAAAGGATTTTGTTTGGTTAACAGATTTTATATGGAATTCATAATAAAATCATCATTACCATTCAATTTAGAAAATCAGTCACCTAGCCCGAATTACATAATTGTGTTTGTAGTGAGGAAAAGGCAAGTTAAAAGTGGTCTTGGGTCTTCCTCAATCATGGATTCAGAGCCTAGGGGACATAATTCAATCTTAAGGGACAAAAATGAAGATTTTGGAGGAAATATGGTCAACTTTAGGGACTGCTACAAGATTTCCCTGTTTTGCTACAAGATGGATTTCGTGAGCATCTTGAGGCTAAAAAGGGTGGTTGGAAGGTGGGAAAGGGTAGGTAAGGGTGTATGAGGGTTATGTGAGGAATTTTCTAGGCCTAGTGCCTCTTAGAGGGCCATCTTTCACAAAAACAAATATACATGGTGTCCCTCAAATAATCCATAAATATGGTTTTGGCGACAGAATTTTGAAGGCGGAATGGGATGATAAGGAATGGGTTGACGATTACAAGGGGGGTGTATGATAAGTGTGCCAATAATACAAGCCACTTATAGTACCTGCATACCAACAAAAATCCCTTTTCTTGCACTCAAAATGATAATTAAATTGCGACAAAATAAGCCAGGCAGAAAAGGGTGATTCAAATTTTATGAAATCAAACAAAGAGGGATTTTATTTCATTAAGAACCAATTCACCTCACAACATGCATCTAATCTACATACATGAAAACTTAAGAAAGATGATTCTAACTCCTAGATTACAGAAACAATGTATGTAAGAGACAATGATTACAAAGGAAAGATACCACATATTTTGGCTTTCTATTGTACACTCCTCAACCACACTTACCACAAGAGAGGTAGTAATTAGGCCTACAACCAAAACTTTTATGAAAAATAACTCCTACTCAAACAACGAAAGAAATGATGCTACTAAAGCAATGCATAAATTATATACATAAAGAGGAACTAGAGCCTCTAGGTTGGGCCCGACCCTAAAGGGACTCGGACCCTGTGTAACAAACTCATATGTGAAGAAATAGTAGACCTTTCATTCACATAAAATAGAGTTTAGATACATCATGCAATAGAAATAGAAATGATAGTCTCAAGTTTCTAGCTCTTGATAGCTTTTCATTGCTCAAAAAATTGAACCCTAATGAGCCCTTAGTCCTATCTATTTATACAAATAGGATTGAGGGGAAGCCTCCTTGAAAAGAGGGATTCTTCCCTCCAAAACTTTGAAAAAAATGGATCTAGCTCCCTTATATCCTCACATTCACTTGAGTTCATTGGTTACTAGTAGAACTTGTAATGCTAACTCATACCAGACCCTAGCTAATCAATTAAACAACTACGCTAAGCAGAATTACTAGAACAACACTAATCTAATACTAATTATCTAAGTTACAAAAGTAAAATTATCAAAACTAGACTAACAGGTAAACAAAGGAAACTAAGCTAAGTCTGCGTTTAAGCGGAAGAGTAGGTGAAGGATGAAATTGGTGAGAGAAGGACGTGAGGGAGCAACAACACATGAGAACCATTGGATCAGGTGGGTGAAAGGCAAATGAACAGTTGAGATCGGATCACAGGAGGCTTAAGTGAATAGGTGAACAAACAGGGCAATGAAGTAGATGAATGGCTAAGATTATATCGTGGAGGCTAAGCCAAAAGATGGACAGATAGGACTAATCGGCAAATGGATGGTGGAGATTAGGAGGTGGGCAACAGAAATGTGCAAAAATGGTAGCGGGTTTACGGAGGTGGTAAGCTATATTTCACATGCATTTAAAACCACAAGCTGTATTTTGAAATTTCACGCGATTAACCTCTCGAGGTGATACGTAGCATGAAGAAACCAATTTTCTCGCGTGCTCTCGGGTGGATAATGGTCGGACATAAATCCATGCAATATGGTGCGATAGCCATTGGATCAGGTGTGGCTAATCAGCGATGGAGATTGACCGAACTGGTTGGCGATTAGGTGAAGTGACAACTATCAGATCAGAAGACAGATCGACGGTGGAGATTGGAGCACCTAAAGGAATGTGTGGAAATGACGAAGCGGGTTTAGAGGGTGGTAAATTGTTTATCGCATGCCATTAATGCTGTAAACAATTTTCCAAAATTTTACGTGATTAGCCTCCCCAAGCAACACGTAGCATAGCGAAATCGTTCTTTTCATGTGTCTTCGGGCAGATAACAATCGGAAATAAATCCACACGATATGGTGAAATAGCCGTCGGATCTGACAAGGCAGATCGAAAGTTTGGATTTAAAGTGCACAAAGTCAAACAATAAAATTGAATTCAGGCTGTGATTGGTCAATTTTGCTTGTGAAAGTTGATCTACTAGTAAAAACCATTTGAGCATGAATTATCAGCTTCCACTAAGCATTTTGTGTTGAAGGAGAATGAAATGGGAATGTGAGGGAGATCAAATGACACGAAGAGAGTGAAGGAACAAGTGACCATGAAATGACTAAATGACCATGAAATGAACCAAGTAACAATGTAATGAATCAGTGACTGCGTTAAACAACAAAGTTCATGCAAAACTGAAACTTTGTGTTTTTGGGGTTGCTGCAGGGTTTCTTCCTCACGTCATGGTCCTAAAGGGAGGAGGTGAGGCCGAGGCACCTGTGGACAACCTTATGGATCTTTTATTTTTTAACCTGCTAACTGAATGAAATCATAAATGATCTACGCTTCACTACTGTAATGAGGTTGTAGCTATTTAAGAAGATGAACAGTTAAAAAATAAACCTTTGGAATGGAAATGAACTACTTAAGTAGATGATCAAAAAAGAGGAAACTATGCTACTTAACAATACAATAAAAAGGAGCTTTGGCTACTAGGGTAAGTCCCTAACCCAAGAGCTTCAGCCCTCTAAGTTAACTTAGTGCTGGCTCAAAGCAAAACTCATCTTCATTATGAAAGAATATTGTATTACATCAAAATTGTTACAAGTCTGCACTTGGACACAAAGTAGAGTAAAAAGTCTGAATACTTCTAATGCTTGCTAACTGACTAAAACAAATGAGGTCCTAAGCCTATCTAATTATATATCTAAAGTCTCCAATGACTTCTTTCAAAATTCGGGAGGCACAACTCCCAATTCAATGATAAACTCATGCTTTGCCTTTCACTAGCTCGACTGCCTTCTAGTAGGGATGCTTGGCTCCCAACTCAAGATAAACTCGTACTTTCACTTGCTTGGCTACCTTCTAGTACATAGGATTTGGATTTTTTTGTACTCTCGCTTGCTTGGTTTCCTTCTAGTACTCTTGATTTGGCTGTTTTCACCTTCACTTGCTTGGTTGTTTGTACTTTCAGCTGATGGAGGGATATTTGAATGGGGGGGTGTTAAATGAGGAGGATTTACCTTCTGTAATTCCTCTCCCTTGTCCCATCCGAGTTTTTACCAAGGTCTTTGACCATATTTCCTTGCTTTTATATTTTTATCCCTGAATTTTCCTTTCTTTTATCCTTTATTCCTGCATTACATGCACATTAGTCTACCAAGCAAAATATCCAACTCTACTCATCTCATAAACAAAATATAATCAAAAGTATGCTATAAGTTGTGATAATAGTTGGTTTGACTAAGCTAGGAGGTGAATTAAGATCAATTAAGGCCCATATAATTACTGAATGATGAGGCTCATCATCAACCCCCTCATGAAAGTGTTGCTCATCCTTTGAGCAACTTAGTGGCTCTGGTAGCCTCTCTAACATCTCATGCTTCTATTGTGGTCTTTACTTCTTGTTTATAGAATCTTGCTTTTCATTATACTTCTTCCCACTAATATCCTCTGATCTTCAAGCTATGTTGCAGTGTTTTCCATCTCCTTATGCAGGCATGTATATTATCATTTCTTTAGCAGCTTAAACATGTCCTCAAAATGTGAAATTTCTTGCTCTTGAGCAGCAAGATATCATAGTTCCAGCTGAGGATCATTTGTAATTAGGTTATTGGTGTATATTAGGGCCATGAGATTTGACTGTTTAGCTATTTCTCTGTCCCTAAAGCCACTTAGCTCTTTTGTTTCTTTCTGCTCTTTCTTCTTCTTTTTTTTTTTCAATACCTTCTTTCTCTTTTGTTTCAGCATCATGTTCCTTTGTATTAGTGTCTTCTTCATCATGTCCCTCTTCTTCCTTATCCACCTCATCCCTTTCTAGCTCTGTATCTTCTTCTTCTTTTTTTCCTCCTCCTCACTGACAGAAGGACTAACACCATAGATGAAGGTTATGATGTCATCCTCTGCTGCTAAGTCATTAATGACTGTCCATGTTATCGGGATCCTAGGGTTTAGGAGAGCATCATCAATGAGGATTCTGATCAACCCATGGTGAGCCAACGGTTGGGAATTTCCTTTCTTTACTTTGCTGTTGGAGTCCATGAGTGATTGCATCAGAAAATAGGGTATGCTAAATATTTGGTGAACTGGTGCTTCTACCCCAAATCTTAGTTCTTCAAGAATTCTAAAATGGTATCCATCAACAATATTTTATCTACCCTATATACCTGATGAGAAGCTTACTTTTGAGGCTTGAGGAGGAAATAAGAAAATTATTTGAGAAAGAAAAAATGAGTTTCTTGTGAATGTAATCTACTAGCCTTTTTTTCTTTTAGAGGAAACTGGCCACCTTTTCACTTACAAACCAACTACCTCTTAACCTTTACAACTTTTGATCAAATGATGCATATGAGTGAGTGAGTAGGATACTTACCTGTCGCCTTAATTCCATGCTGCAGTTATCAAAGATTAGAGGCACTGCTGATGGTAACTCTTCTTCCTCCTCTGTTGACTGCTGATGGTTTCTTGATTGAAGATTTGATGCTGCTGCTACTACTGTATGGTCATATTTCTTCCTCTTCTGTTATCTGCTGATGGTTTCTATGATTGTAGATTTGATGTTTCAAATGTTGATGTGTGGTCATCTTTCTTCCTCTTATACTGTCTGTTGATGGTGTCTATGACTGCAGATTTGATGTTGCTGAATGGATAGAGGGAGTAGGAGTGTGTGTGAAGGCAGGGATGATGGGAATGGATGAGGTGAGGGGTCCCTCTAGAAAACACAATTTTCACTTGAATTGGAGCAATGAAGTGAAACAAAATGGAATTTATGGAGGGATCCATGGTAAGGAGTAGAGGACATGAACATATGTGAGGCAGGGCCCCCTTTGAATCTTCTCTTTGCTCCCTAATTGTCTTTCTCATCCTCCTACAAATAACAATTATGTTTTTTTCCTTTTTCTCTTATTATACATATATATTCTTTTAAAACACCTATGTATCATAAAGGTTTTCATGCTAGATATTTTCCCTGGGCACCTCAAGGAAGGTTTTCACCCAGGGATCTTATTTTTCTTTCCATTTTTCTCATCCTTGGGCCGCCTCATGGAGGTTTTCCACTCAAAGATGGGACTCAGGCACCTCATGGAGGTTTTCACCTGAATTCTTATTTTGTTTTCTCTTTTTCAATGACGTGATAAGGGAGGGGATTAAACTTGCTCCACCATCATCACTATCTTATTAATATTGTCAATGATTTTTTTTTAGATAAATGCCTCTTGTACATTTTCAGTCTGTGTCCATTAACTAGTAATGGAATGGCTCCTTCATCTGTAGTTCTAATCTGTGTTGAACCATTGTCATGGCATCTTTCCACCACATAAGGTCCTAGCCATCTTGTCCTTAGCTTTCCCTTGAAGTATTTATACCTAGAGTCATGTAACAATGCCTAGTCTCCTTCTTGAAATTGCTTCACCTTAATGTGTTTGTCATGTCAAATTTTCCTCTAAAGCTAAACTATCTCTATATGGAGAAGGGCCTACAGTTTGAATTCATCTAAGCCATTCAAATGGAACAGTCTTTCTTTCTGTGCATGGCTGAGATCCAGATCTAGTTGGGCTACCATCCTCAATGTATTCTATTCAAATTCAATGGACAACAAAGCCTTCTTCCCATAGACCAGCTCATAGGGTGTAAATCCAATGGTGGTCTTCCATGTTGTATTATAGGCCCAAGTGGCCTCAACGAGTCTTTCTGCCCAATCATTTATGCTGCTATTCACTACCTTGGTTAGGATATTATCCAGTGCTCTATTGGTCACCTCCACTTTCCTATTAGCTTGTGGATGATAAGGAGTGGAGGTCCTATGATTGATTTTGTGATGCTTGAGTAGTTCTTCAATCATGTTGGAGGTAAACTAGCTGCCTTGGTATGTGACTAGCTCTTTGACCATATAAATTTAGAATCTTTGGCCAAGAATCCAAATAAAGGAGAGGCTAACTCACTGAAGTTTGTTATAAGCCTTCTATAGTATTTAGCTAACCCCAATAAACTCCTAACATCTCTCTACTTTTGTGGAGGTGGGACCCTTTGGACGATGGCTATTTTGTTTGGGTCCACCTGTAGTCCTTGTTGAGATATGGAATGACCTAGCACAGTCCCTTTAGTCATTAAGAATTCACATTTTTATGGACTGAGAGATAGGTTCATTTCAATGCATTTGTGTAATACTTTGCCTAGGTTAGTCATGGATTCTTGAAAATCATAGCCTAAAATCATCCATATAGATTTCCACAACGTCATGCACTAGTTCAAAAAAAATACTCAAGACTGCTCTCTCGAAAGTGACAAGAGCATTGCATAAGCCAAAAGGAAGGAACCTATAGGCAAAAGTAACCCAAGGATAGGTGAATGTGGTTTTATCTAGGTCTTCTGGGTAGATTTGGATTTGGTTGTAACCACTGAATCCATCTAGCAAAGAAAAGAACTTCTTCCTTGCCAAGCCATCTAGCACTTGGTCAATGAAGGGTAGGGGAAAATGATCCTTCTTTGTGGATTTGTTCAACTCCCTATAATTGACACAAATCCTCCACTGACCATTCTTCTTGTGAACTAACAGCAAAGAAGAGACCCACTCACTATCAGAGATAGGGTAAATGAACCCTTCATCTAACAATTTTTGCAGTTTTTCTTTCACGATGTCTTTAAGGGCTGGATTCATTCTCCGTTGTGGTTTCCTAACTGGCTTGCAACCTTCATTGATGTATATGTGGTGAATACACATTGAGGGGTGTACTCCCTTCATTTCCTTATAGCTCCAAGTGAAGGCTTCTAGTTTCTCTTTCAACAATTTGCATAGTTGTTCCTCTTCTGAAGTAGAAAGAGATGGATTAATCTTCAAGGTTTTCTCTGGGCCAAATTCTATGGTTTTGACTCAAAGTGGGTTGGAATCGGCTAAGCATAAGTCAATTTGATGATTGTTCAGTGTTTCCTTTACTTCTTCTTCTAAGCGTAATGAACTAGGAGTTGAACTTTAGAGCAGGTGTTCAATTAAGTCAGCCTTCTCTTGTTTTCCTCCTCCTATGATTACTTCCATAGCATAAAGTTGGGTAGAATAAAGCTCATCTTCTTCCTCCTCCTCCAACCGTAAAGGTAAATAATGTTCTATGGAGGGTATAAGACTAATTGTTTGGACATATGCCCTTTCTTGATGGTTATATTCCCAGCTCTGCATCTAATGTAGGCATCAGCTGTGGCTAACCATGGCCTCCCAAGGATGAGAGGGTAACCAGTAAGCTTATCCTTAGGCTGGAGAACTAGGAAATCTGTAGGGTACTCCCAGGAGTCAATGGAGACCACCACAGTCTCCACAATTCCCTTAGGGGTGACTGTGGAATGGTATGTAAGTTGCAGAACTATTGTGGTCTTCCTTAATGACCCTTGGAGGTTAAGCTATAAGCATGGTGTCCTTGGTCATCACATTAATGACAACCCCAAGATCAATCAGAGTGTGTGGGACAATGGTGCGATTGATGTGCACATCTACTATAGGGCTTTCAGGGTCTAAGTATTTTGAACATATTACCTACCTGAGCATTAAGTCAGATAATTGCCTAATGACATTAATGGTAGGGGCATCCCTTTTTCTTCTTCTTTTATGCTTAAAGAATGTCTCCTTAATAAATTTATTGTAAATAGGAACATCTTTGATTGCCTGGAGAAGGGGGACCTTTACACATAGGTTTTTCAATTCTCCCAGAAGTCCAATTTCTTCTAGGGTAGGTTAGAGTGGTTGGGCTAATCTTTCAGGAAATGGTGTATTTTCTTTAAGGTTGCTTTCCTCTCTTTCTTCCTCAACTTCCCTATATGGAGAGGGAGGTTGGTTATCTGGGAGAATTCTCCCAGATCTTGGGTCGATCTCCTGAATGTCTACAACATAAGCTGGGTATGATGTCTCTCCACCGTATCCTTGTTGAGCTTGCCTATTGTTTGGGTTTGGATTTGGCTGGGTAGGCATCTGTGGTTACCTAGTTGGAGCGGAGTGAAAAAGTTGTGGTTGGGTAGGTGGTGGAGGTAATAGGGCTGGAAACTTGTTGGCTTGGGGTCTCCACCCCTAGGGTGGGGTATTCCACTAGTATTATGGCTTAATGTAATGTTGAAATGTCTGGCTGGCTAGTTGGGAATGATAATGATGTGCATATTACCAAGGAGGGGGTTTAGACCAGGAAGGTTGAGTAGGGGGTCCCCAATAAGGTATAGTTGTGGTTTGGTTGGGTATGTAATATGCATGGGACGATCCTTGCATACCCTACTAGTATGGTCTAGGCCCAGGAGATCTCCTTTGGTTGATGTAGCAAAGCTATTTAGTGACCCCTTCAACTCCTTAATATACAACTTTGAGTCTAGGTAAAGAAGGGCACTTTTCTATGGAGTGGTTTTCTTCACAGACTGGGCAAATCTAAATACAGTTTAATGGGCATTCATTCCTAGGATGCCTCCTAGTTCATCTAGGACAAAAGATGGCCAAGGCTCTCTCTGCTTCCTCTTGCTTCCTTTTGATATTCATGGAATCCAATTGCAAGGCAAGGGTTTACAACATCCCACATTTGAAGTCCTCTAGCATATTTCGAATTTCACCCTTGATGGGTGAGTTGGAAGATGATGTACTGGCCATAGGTTGATTACTTCTACCCTTTTTCCTACTTTCCCTAGAATGGTTTCTAAAGACAGTCTTGATATCCTCATAGGGTAGTTGGTAGATATCTCCTCTTACTAACAAAGGCAAGGTATCCAGGATATCATCCCTTACTCCTCTAAGCAGGACCAGCTTTAGTGGCTCAGGGTCAAGTGTGCACCTGACCCTTTTGTAACTGAGCTGGAATCTTTCGTCATTGTCTTCTAAGGATTCATCCTGGCCTATGGTCATCCTAAAAATGTCTTCTTTAGTTTCCTTTGACCTATAGTAGTCCCTATATTTGTTGTTAAAGGCCCGCTACATTTGAGCCCAAGTTATGATGCTATCTCCAGGTAAACCCATGAACCAATGCAATGCTACATCCTTGAGGGTAGATGGAAACAATTTTAACTTTTTCTCATGCTCTATATAGTCATAGGTTCAACATATAACAAGAAAGTCAAATAGGAAAGTGTCAGAGTCCTCTGTTGTCAAGTCATGGAAATGAGGTAGACCAGAGGGGCTTATATTCTTCATTTTAGTGTCCCCATTGGTTTCCCTAATAGGGAAGGCACCTTCAATTCTCTCTCTATCTCTTCTGTCATCTTGGTTCTTAGCCATTGGTTCCATAGAAATGGGTTCTTCCTCTTCTTCTTCCCCTATAGGTTCTTGAAATATGTCAGGTTGCTCACCTAAAGGTTCTTCCAATTCACAATCACCAAAGAAGAGAGAAGGTTGATTGTTGGATGTAGTGGGGGTATTTGGCAAGAATTTTCCTGAATTATCCCTATTCCTACGAGGCATGAAAGGAAATGTTTTTGGGTTTTCTTTTGCAATATTTTTCCTTAAAGATGGAAATTACTCTGTAGAAAGGAAATTTCTAATTGGATGAAAACCACTAACAAAAAGGAAACTATCTGCTGAATTGAAATTGATGAATGAAAGACTACTGACAAAAAGAAAACTACTTGCAAAATGAAATTGCTAATTGAATGAAAGACTACTAACAAAAAGGAAACTACTTGCTGAATTGAAATTGTTGTTTGCAGAATGGAAAAGAATGAAAATAAATGACAAATGAAAGAAAGAAACTAGATTACTTTTGCAGAAATAAACTAATGGAAAAAAATTGAAGACTAGAAGTAGAAGAAAAGAAAGTTAGAGACTAGAAATAGAAGGAGGAGCAGTAATTCACATCCTACTCTTAAACCTCCCTGGCAATGGCACTAAAAAGTGATGAGCCTAGGTATTGCAGCAAGAATGTTGCAGCTCCTAGGGCTACCAGCTTTACTTATCAACCCGGGATTTGTACAAACTTGGAGGTGACAGTGATATATGCACAAGTAGAAGTGAAGGTATTGCTTGTTATCATTGCTCATCTGGCAAGAGACCCTAGGTGTTCCAAGCTAGACTTCTATACGATCAGAAGAAGCTTGATTTTGGTGGAAGAAGAACAAATTTATTCTAAGGGGGAGCTAATCTACTGCAGTAATGAAGGAAACAACTTGTAATACTAACTCACACCAGACCCTAGCTAACTAATTAAACAACTGTGCTAAGTAGAATTAGTAGAACAACACTAATCTAATGCTAATTATCTAAGTTACAGAAGTAAAAGCATCAAAACTAGACTAAGGGGTAAACAAAGGAAACTAAGCTAAGTCTGTGTTTAAGCGGAAGAGCAGTGAGAGGATGAAATTACCGAAAGAAAGACGTGAGGGAGTAATGATGCATGAGAACCATTGGATCAGGCGAGCGAAAGGTAAATGAATGACTGAGATCGGATTATAGGAGGCTTAGGTGAATAGGTTAACGAATCGAGTAATGAAGCAGATGAATGATTGAGATTATATCGTGGAGGTTAAGTCAAAAGATGGATGGATAGGACTAATCCATAGATGGAAAACAAAGATTAGATATTGGGTAACAGAAACGTGTGCAAATGATAGTGGGTTTGCGGAGGTGGTAAGTTGTATTTCACATGCCTTCAAGACCATAAGCTATATTTTGAAATTTCGCATGATTAGTCTCCCCAGGTGACACATACAATGGAGGAACCACTTTTCTCGCATGCTCTCGGGTGGATAACGGTTGGACAAGAATCCACGCGATATGATGTGATAGACGTTGGATCAGGAAGGGTTGATCAACAATGGAGATCGGTCGAGATGGTTGGTGATTAGGTGAAGAGATAGCCATCAGATTAGGAGATAGATTGACAGTGGAGATTGAAGCACCTAATGGAACGTGCAGAAATGGTGGAGCGGGTTTAGAGGGTGGTAAGCTATTTATCACGCACCCTTAAAGCTGTAAGCAGTTTACCAAAATTTTACGCAATTAGCCTCCCCGGGTGACACGTAGCACAGGGAAATCGCTCTTATCATGTGCCTTTGAGCGGATAATTACCGGACAAAAATCTACATGATATGGCGAGATAGCCATCAAATCCGACAAGGAAGATTGACGGTTGGGATTTAAAGTGCACAAAGTCAAATGCTAAAGCAAATTCGGGTGGTGATTGGTTAGTTTTGCTTATGAAAGGTGATCTACTGGTAAAATCCATTTGAACATGAATTATTAGCTTCCGCTAAGCATTTCGTGCTGAAGGAGAATGAAATGGAAATGTGAAGGGGATCAGATGACACAAAGAGAGTGAAGGAACAAGTGACCATGAAATGACTGAATGACCATGAAATGAACCAAGTAACGATGTAATGAACCAGTGACTATGTTGAACAAAAAACGTCATGCAAAACTGAAACTCTGTGTCTTTGGGGTTGCTGCAGGGTTTCTTCCTCACGTCATGGTCCCAAAGGGAAGAGGTGAGGTCGAGATGCATGTGGACAATCTTATGGATCTTTTCTTTGCTAACCTACTAACTGAATGAAATCATAAATGATGTACTTTGCACTACTATAATGAGATTGCAACTATTTAAGCAAATGAACAGTTAAACAATAAACCTCTGGAATGTAAATGAACTACTTAAGTAGATGAATAGAAAATAGGAAACTATGCTACTTAACAATACAATAAAGAGGAGCTTCAGCTGCCAGGGTCAGGCCCTAACCCAAGAGCTTCAGCCCTTTAAGTTAACTCAGTGTTGGCTCAAAAGAAAACTCATATTAATTATAAAAGAACATTGTATTACAACAAAACTCTTGCAAGTCTGCACTTGGACACAAAGTAGAGTAAAAAGTATGAATACTTCTAATGCTTTCTAACTAACTAAAAAAACTGAGGTCCTAAGTGTCTCTACTTATACATTTGAAGTCTCCAATGACTTCTTTTAAAATTAGGGAGGCACAACCCCCAATTCAATGATAAACTCATGCTTTCCTTTTCACTAGCTCGGCTGCCTTCTAGTAGGGAGGCTTGGCTCCCAACTCAATATAAACTCGTACTTTCACTTTCTTAGCTACCTTCCAGTACACAGGATTTGGATTGCTTTGCACTCTCACTTTCTTGGCTGCCTTCTAGTACTCCTGATTTGGCTGTTTGTACCTTCACTTGCTTGGTTGTTTGTACTTTCAGCTGATGGAGGGATATTTGAATGGAGGGGCAGTAAATGACGAGGACTTACCTCTTGTAATTCCTCTCCCTTGTCCCATTTGAGTTCTTTTACCAAGGTCTTTTACCATAGTTCCTTGCTTTTATATTTTTATCCCTGCATTTTCCTTACTTTTATCCTTTATTCCTGCATTACATGCACATTAGACCACAAACCAAATTATCCAACTCTACTCATCTCATAAACAAAATATAATCAAAAGTATGCAATAAGTTGTGACAATAGTTGGTTTGACTAAGCTAGGAGGTGAAATAATGTCAATTAAGGCCCATATAATTACTCAATGATGAGGCTCATCATGTGCCAACTTGGAGAAATCCTCCTTTTCAATGTACCAGGACCAATATTTGGGCCACATAATTAATGATAAAGGCATACATGTGGATTCAACTAAGATCCAAGTCATCCAGGATTGATCATCCCCGACAACTCTAACACAAATTCAAAAAAATTTGGGCCTTGCCAATTTCTATCAAAGGTTCATGTTAGGGTTCTCTCATATCACTTGGCCTTTGATTCAAGTTACCATGGGCAGAATGAAAGAAAATATTTTTTGGTCCAAGTCAAAACAAAAGACATTTATTGAGCTAAAACAATGCGTTTTCTCGGTGTTACTACTCACATTTCCAGACCTACAGCAACCATTTTCAATTGAGATAGATGCCTCCGACTATGTTATTTTTGCAATCCTCACCCAAAAAGGGCATCCCATTTCCTATCATAGTGAGACATTATTCGATACTATTCAGAAATACCCTACATATGACAAGGAGATGTTTCCATCATACATACTTTCCCACAGTGGAAACATTACATTCCAGGGAAGGAGATGATAATCTACATAGATCATTGACCTATTTCGTTTAAACAGACACAAGGGAAGTTGTAAAATGTTTGCCATCATAAATGGCCAACATATCTACAAAAATTCCATTTGAACATTAAATACAATAAGGGTAGCACCAATAATGTTGCAAATTGCCTTAGTTGGCCCCCGGTTGTGGCACTAACCATTGTTCTCAACTCTTGTGGGTGTGAGACTTCTAGATGGAAACAACTATACAAAAATGATCTAGAATTCACCACCATATACCAGATGATGTTGGTTGGCAATCAAGTATGGTAATGACTTGACTATGGTAATTCCTTCTACCAAGCATGGTAATGACTATGTATTTGTGCTGATTGATAGATTTTTGAAGATGGCTAAATTGGTTGCCTACAAGAAGACTATCACAACTGAAGACACTACCAAATTCTTGTTCGAACAAGTGTGCCTACATTTTGGGATCCCGCATACCATTATGTCAGATTGGGATAGTAGGTTAATGAATGCATTATGGTCGAGAAAATAGTATTTTTTAGACACCAATCTCAAAAAGGCGATTGCATTCCATCCCTAGACTAATTGTTATAAATAGGTCATGAAGAGGATGATAGTGCACATACTATGCATGTACAACTCCAAGCATCCATGAAAATGGGATGAGAGTCTTCCCTATGTGAAACACATCTATAAAAATGATATCCATTCAACTGGCCATAACCCATTTCAAGTGGGGATCGGATTTCAATAATTGTGCCCCATTGATTTTGCAATGCCTCACTATAAGGAAAATACCTTCTAGTGGAGGTTTTTGTGAAGGCCCCTATAAAAATAGCCCAAAAATCCATTTGTAGCGGAGGTGGAAGGGTAGATGTTTTAGTGGATTTTTCTTTGACAGTGCATCTAAATTACTGAATCATACCAGTTCTTTCTTATCAATACACACACAGGAGCTACGTGCATCATAGATTTTTTTTTGAAAATTAAAAAACCATGGTGCGTTAATTACCCTAACACATCGATACTTGAAGATTCACTAGCACTAGATTCCTTCATATAGTAAAATGTATTGGTGCTATTAAAAAATGATGTCCCAGTGTGGTAAACATATAAAAATTCCCTGAGTCATCATATAAAGCATATCGATATATGGTTTCTAATTTCTAAAAAAATATCGGTGCTATTGTAAAACCACAACACTGGTGAGTTACAAGTAACATAAAGCCCTAACGTGTCTTGATGAAGCACCACAATAATTTTTAATTTAAAAAAAAAAACATGACACTTTTGGATATAGCTCACCCCTATGAACTTTAAGACCAACACTGGAGGAGGGTTAGAGAAAAATAACCCTCCCGACCATAATTTTCATTTTTACCATCTACAGTACGGGAGAGCTATGAAGCACCAGTATCACTCTTTCAATGTACGAGCACCTTGGTGTCAATGCTTCTCTTGCTGACCACCTTTCAGTAATGTGCTCATTGTTCGAGTTTCCAATTTTTTCAAACGGTGTGAAAATTTGTTTTTCTTCATTGCACGTCCATAATGCCTCCTGATGATCTAATGTCCAGGTAATCTCTATGCTTATTTCTAATTTATTTTTTTAGTGAATTAGAATTGAAAATTAGGTTGAATTCATCATTGTTTTTGCTTAAAAAAAATTGACACATAGTGTGTTCAATTTGTTCGGCTTGCACCGCTGGTGGTGTGCCTTATAAATTTATAGGGTGCACCATGTTTCAGTGCATGAACCTAATGCAGTGCCATTGTGGTGGTGTGTTTGTTAAATATAAATGCACCAAGGAAGATTCAACGTGAGCACAGATGCACAAGTATGTCACACCACTGTGAAAAGTTAAATTAATGAAACACTTGTGGTGCATCATACTTATGTGCACACTGTTACCAGTGTCGTTAAAGTTGAAAGAGAATCAAAGCCAGTGCAATAATGTGTTTTGAGCACATTGATGATGTTTTTTTTTTAATATTTAAAGTTATGTTTCCATAGTTATAAATACATGTTTCATTTAATAAAAAAAAATTGTTTTATGTATGAGGCTAATTTAATTTATATGTTAATCATGTAGTATATATGTTAGAAGAGGGAGCAACAACAATAGTAGGAGAAAGAGGTCAACCCATACAATATGGTTTGACCATGGAAGGCAAGAGAGAGGGAGAGGAATTTATACCCTCGCCCTATTACTACATCGACCCAAGTATCTTGAGGAATGTAAGCCTCCTCAAATAATATGGGGAGGGTACATCCTTGAAGGCACACTCGGTCTTATTGGCACATATGAGTCATCGATGGAATGTCTAGAAACAGGATTTCCATGTCAGTCTTGAGTTATGGTATAAGCCTAATAAGGAGGACATATACTTTATCACTGACATATCCAGGAGAGGGGAGGGTTTTCCCTATCTCCCTGATGTCCCCCATGTTGTTACATCTAAGATTAAACTTGCATACACTCTGAGTTAAATCGAGCCTCATGTGGTCTGTCCATCATATTTTTAAGTCCATGGTGGAAAACTACGTATCTCATCTTTTGCTACAAAGGAGGCTAGGTGCCTCTCATTATTAGTGAGAACCATTTCACATTCTTGTGGTGATTGGAAGCACATTAGTTGCCCTTTATGTTGATTATTTGATATAAGTGCCACATTGCATCAGATGGTATACCATTTTTTTGAGGCAGATTTGGATGGCTTTAGATAGATGTCATGCATTGTCGAGACAGGGGAGGAAAGACCTTCCCTTTTTTACTTTTTATATTTTTTGTTTATTTTTTGAGAGGCTTCCAGAGACAATGCCTACATTTTATTGTCAGCCCCTAGACTGATCACTGAGGCCCATATGTGCATGTGGGTGCAGATGATTCCCAAGAAGGGCATGTCATAGTTTTTGGCCAGGATTTTAAATGAGAAATTGGAGATATTGGCAAGTGTGGATGACCATGTGTTTGTTGTGTTGGGGACTCTGCACATGGGGATTAATTGGAGAGGGTATCCCAACATCTTCTTCACAGCAGATGAGCCTCCAGATGATAGAGGTAATAATAATGTTTTCTTTAAATTAATCTAGTTTCATTTTCTTGTTTTAATGAATTAAAATAAAATTTGTTCTAGCACGTGCTTTAAGTTGTTTTTATTAAATTGTTTAATGAAATTGTCTAATTATTTTTTTTTACTATATATTTTGTAGACATCACCACATTCTATGCAGATATTCCTCCCACCCCACCAAATGTCAAAGGAGATAAGGAGATGGGTGAGACCGAAGAGGGTGAGGGTAAGGCACATCTTTAGGTGGGCATGGGTGTTTGGGGGTAGAGGTCTGCTATGAGATATTAGATGGACTACTGTGATAGATTGGTCAGAGTTTTGGTTTGGTAGAGAGTTCACTTTGCGAGGGCTTGATATATCAACACAGATTCGATGTTCATGGATCTCTATAGGACGTGTCCATAGGATTCGATGTCCTTTATGCCACATGTCATCGAAGCTAGTAGGGCACTGGCAATGATGAGGGTTGTAGGGAATCATGCAACAACACATCGATAAGATGATGAGGGTGGTCATGATGATGAGGATGGTGATGATGATGCTTCTAGTTGCCATGCCACCCCATCAGATCATGGTTGTTAGGGTGTCGGTGATCCTTATGGTAGTACATCTTCTTCTCAGTTGCCTGATGATGCCTAGATTCCAAAGCTAGGGGATGTTTCATATGTTTCTCTGAATAGAGTATAGGAGTCACCTTCTCCTATCGACTAGCCACATCCTTCTAGTGTATACTAGCCACCTGTTAGTCCTCCACCTCAGTTGAGTTTGACAAACGTACTTGATCAAATAGTAGTTTATCATCCATCATCTTCTACCGCAGACGAAGCTACATGCACTGCTTCATCTATTGTATTAGATATTTGATTGCACTTATTTGACTTTATGATGTAGTTATTTGATTTCTTTGTGTGTGT
>APFE030197113.1:707-11726 GCA_000404065.3 Pinus taeda | reverse complement strand
AATTAATTTAGATTTAATACAACTTAAAAAATCATATTTTAATAAAATATAATTTATCACTAAAGTTATGAGGTTTTCAAGCAATTTAAATATAATATTTATAGCAACTCTTTCCAATTTAAATTAAAAATATCTCTCTCTAAATATGAGGATAAAGAAATATAAAATAAAGCTTGTGATCAAGTTACTTCTAGTTGGGGGTTTTCTCTATTTGAAGTTCTTCGTTCAAGAGGCGAGTGACCTTTTTTCTAGTAATAAAAATCTAGCATTTTGATACTATTTTGGTTCATTATTTGTTATTGTACTCAGTTTAATTTAACAATAAACATGAGTTAAATAATGTATTTTAAATAATAAAAATTAAAATATGAGGAGATATTCACTAAAGTTCATGTTTTTCACATTTCATCTTAGCTAATATTACATCATGTTCACAATGATAAAGACATGTCTCCTTTAAATAATTTAGCTACAAATACATAAAAAATAGGTATTTATTATACATAATCTAAAAAGGAAAAAAAATGCATTGAAACTCAAACAAATGCCTCTTAATCACCATCACAAATGCGGTGCGCTTGGTATGTTCTGATTGCACCAATGCTATAATATTTACCTAATGCAACACCTAAATAATATTTTAAAATATAGCCATATATCGGTGTGTTAGATAACGTGAATGTTCTGTCTTCGTGATAAAATACGTCATCACTAGTGCATAAATGTGACATACCACTACGAAAAATTAAATTTGTGAACAAATAATGGTGCATCATAAGTAAGTCTGCAATTGTCTATGTGCGATTGTATTTGACGATGCACCAAATCCGATGCATGATTGTGTTTTTGGTACGCCGATGATTTTTTTTAAGTCATAAGTTATGTTTCCATATTAATAAATACATTTTTCATTCAATAAAAAAAATGTATTTTATGTCAAACATGTACCAAAGACGTTAGCAGAGGGAGCATCGGAGGCTAGAGAGAGGGAAGCCACCTAATTTTTGTCCTATAATGCACACTCCGGGTGTCTTACTTGGACCTGAGAGGTCCCTGCTACAAACCGCCATGGCGCCATGGATTTCTGAAATGGAACTATGAAAATTTTATACTTCGTTAAATGTTTTCGGTTCAAATGGTAAAATAAGAGTGAAATTAGAAGACAATGGTATGAAGAAAAGATATCAGATTAGGGTTTCATGGGTCTTATGAATCACACACCAAACACTGTGAAAAATAGAAGACATGTCTTTCATGCCACTGCCATATTGTACAATTGAGATCCTTCAAACTGACGATGTGATGCATATGGCTTAGGCTTCTGACTATCAATGATATGATGTACATGGCATCGTGCATCACTATGTTTTTGGTGCATTGATAATGTTTTTCTTCTTCTTTTTCTTTTAATTCAAAGTTCTGTTTCCATTTTAATAAATACATTTTGCATTTAGTAAAAAAAAAATATTTTATCTATGTGGCTAATGTATTTTATATGTCAATCATGTAGGAGAGACATCATCATAGAGAGCAACAATAATTGGAAATACTTAGTGAAATAATGAAAACAAAAACATACAACAATAGGATAAATGATGAAATAACACAAGTACATATCACTCTCCATTGTCATAATCTTGATTATCTTCCTCAATGCTTGGCATGATAACATTTTTGTTCTCCAAAAAAATGATCTAGGGTCGTGTCTTAATATGAACAACCAATCACTATCTAACACATATGGGTAAAAAAACACATGGTTGTAGTGTTTCGAGAAAACATAAGGAGTTCTAGGTTCATGCCACATCTTTCTAGAGTTGATAGATACTAGCCCACTGTTGCGATCTTCCTTTCTATTATTTCGATCAAAGGTGTCCCACCACTTGCACCTAAAAATAACACATTGGAATGAAGAGAAGTCCACTTGAATGATCTCTTGTATATTTCCAACATAACATAATGTCCCATTCATTAGGTTTTGATCGCAGTGGCTAGCATGATTAGCGTAACATCCCTCATTAAAAATCCATGAAAATATATATAAGGCCATGATGATAGGACACGTAGTCCAAGATGAATGGTGGGGGAAAGATCCTAGTGGGTGTTCATTTGGTTTATTATGGCTAAGGAAATTGGAAAAGGCAATGGAAAAGTTTTTAGAAAGGCATGAGGCATTAATTGCCATTTTATTTATGAAATAATGGAAATTAAGAGAAAATGAAGGTTAAAGGTGGCAAGTTTCATGTGAGGAGGAAATTGAAGCAAAATAATGGAAATGAAGAAAATAGAGGCCTCATTAATAAAAAGGATTATGAGTATTAGTGGGCAGGACTTGGTCTGTTCAGTGTTGGATCTCTCTCATTATTCTCTCTCTCTCCCTCTCTCATACTCTCAGATACTTAGAGTTTTCTTAGAGCACTCTTGGAGGGTGTAGCATACTTGGATTCTTGAAGAAAGAAGGCAAAGAAAGAGTAGGAAAGTGAAAGAAGGCATCCACATTAGTGGCTACATCAGATTTTCTTGCAATTACCGAGTTTCATGTATGATTTCTTCACTACTTTTGGCATGCATGGCATATTTATGTGGTTTCTTGGTTATGATATGTCATTGTGATGGATGATTGTCTGGATTGATAGTGGATTACCTAGCCTTTCCACTTACTAGATAGCCATGGTGTTGTGGGTTTATTTCTTTGTTTTTCTAGTTGGTTCTCATCTTTCCTTTAGCTTGGGTTGAGTTATCAGTTCCTGGGGCCTTCGTTGGACAAATGCTATGGAACCCTGTAACAACTTGGGTTGAGTTATTGGTCCTGGAGCCTTGGCTGGAAAAATTCTCTGGAGCTCTGTAACAACTTGGGTTGAGCTATTAATCGTCTAGCCTTGGTTGGACAAACACTCTAGAACCCTTGGTGGGTTGAGTTACTAGTCCTAGAGCCTAGCTTGGACAAATGCTCTAGAGCCCTATATAAGTTGTAGTTTGAGTGACTAAGCCTGGAGCCTTAGATGGACAAATGCTTTGGATCTTAGTATAAGATGTGGGTTGAGTTACTAGCCCTCAGAGCCAGGTTGGAACAAACACTCTAGAGCCCTAGAAGTCTGGGATAGAGACCGATCTAATGTTTTTTTTTGATGTGTGAACATGAGGTGGAATCATTGTTTGATGGGTTGAGGTGGATGACCATTGGAAGCCCTAGCTGAGTTTTGATTGATGTGTTCTATGAGATCACACATTCATGCTTGGAATATGGCACAAGGCTGAATGATTGAAGAGAGATTTGGTTCATCCATTCTACAGTCAAGTGGAACATGGAAGTCCCATCCCGGGTTTGGATTTTGCATCATTAATGAAAGATGATATCTCTTGGTATTTCTATGAGTATTATGATGGATTGTCTACAGTGGTGTATATGGCTGTGATTTTATTGATATTTCTATCCCTATTATGCTAGTTATATGTATATTTTATGATAGCAACTATGTATGGCTCTCAACATGTTTTTAGTTGTATATGAATGGATAACATGTCTATGCCCTAATAGATGAATATGCAGTGGATGACATCAATAATCAATGGTTCATAGTGATTCTCATATAAGTATGAGATCCCTACACTTAATTCTATTGTTTACACATGTATGTTACATGTTCACGGTATGTTTGATGAAATGTTTGTCATGACTAGTAGGGGTCTAGATAAGGTATTGATCATCTCATCTATTTTGCATCATTGTTTCCCTATAATTTTCCTAATTCTAAGCATCCATTTCATTCTGGGCAATTGCTTGGGCTATAGGCCTGAAAAAGTGGCTTAAATCCCAGGGTTGCTGGCATAGAAATGACAATTTTGGTCCACATTCATTGACAAGCAGGCCTATGAGAGAAACTTTGGGTTTTTGGTCACTCTGTTGCCCATAACATGAGTGAGACTATGACCTAAGAGGTCGAGAACATTATTAGGACCCAAGGATAGGTTGTTTGAGTGGCTGACGTGTCTTATGAGGGTTTTGTTGATGAGGTTGGAGGACTTTGTGTGATGTTCCATCGATTCCATTTCCTTAAGGTTACCTAGGAGGTCGAATCATATCATAGTGGCCTCTCGTCGGATGTTTACCCTAGTTTGTTGGTTGTTTGGGTAGATGTGGGAGGAGGTTGTTACAAAGTGGTACTAAAGCATGGTTACATTCTCCTTGGGTTGTGCGTTGATCATGATTTCATGATTAGTTGCATATGTGTTCCTTATGCATGTAGTCCATGTGCTTGTTGCGTTTACATGGTGTTGATCATGGTTGTAGTGATGTCGCCATGTGAAAGTTGAAGGTGTTGTAGTGGGGTATGTCTTCCCGTGTGTATGGTTGATTATGCAGTTTTTATGTATGTTTGGTCTTGGTCATAATTATGCATGAATAGTAGTTCAAACATGCTTTGTGAATTCATGGTATGGAATTTAGGTCATCGGGGTGCTATTGGTTGTTATGATCCTAATGTGTTGGCTGAGATAGAACATGAGATGCAAATCATTAAAGTGAAGTTGCAGCATTGGACCACGAGACAAGAGCAGATCGTCATACAAGTTTTGTATGTTTGGTATGCAGGTATGTAAGTTAAGGATTGTTATATGCATTAGGTTTATATACATGAGGTTTATGTACACGTTTTTAATCCTATGGTTACATACATGATAGATTCTAGTTGATTAGTATAATCATATGCACGTATTAGATAGTCAAGAATGATAGTAACTTGTAGCTGTATGCATTGCTATTGTTGTTTAATATTAGATAACTTGATAATTAGGTTATATGTTGTTTATGAGTATGTTATAGGTTAGCTTGTTGTTTTTAAATGACAGTTAGCTTGACGATTAGGTTATATGTTGTTGATGAGCATGATATATAGCTTATGGTTGTTATATTCTAGTAACTTGATGATTATGGTTATTTCAATAAGATCTTGATGTTATATGTATCATGCTAAATTGGATTGGATTATGCAAATGGTTAGGGTTACGACATTCAGGTATGAGTCGACTTATTGTGTTTCATTATGTGTTACTAATCTAGACCAATCATCAATATCTGATTGATATGTATAAATCATAAATTCTTATGAGTTTATGATGTGAACATGTTAGTTAGTTAGTGTTATGGATATCACGATCTTATTCATGTTTGAGTTGACATGTTGTAAAGTTATATCTTGCTAACTAGATTTATTGTGCAGACAAGATAGCCTCCCCTGAGATACATTAAGGTATGAGCTTTCTTATTTCATCTATTTAGTGTTTTAAAGTTTGATTATGTCGTCTATTTGGTGTTTTATTGTTTGGTGTCTATTATGTCGTCTAGTTGATTTATTTAACATGGTATGTTTGCAAGTTGGTTGATGTTTGACGAATTGCATAATATGAGTATGTGTTTGTAAGGTTTCTTAACGAAATGGTCTTGTTTTAAGAGGATTGTACTAACACACGTGTTGAAACAGTTGACATGTACTTGAGTATAGTACGTGACAGTTGTAGCATTGTGTCTAAGGACTATGAGTTGACTATGAATTATGAAATGATTGTTAGTCTTGGTAAAGGTTGATCTCAAATTGATAGATATGATTGTCTTGATATTTGGAACATGTGGTTGACATGTGTGAGAAGTTGCAGGTTAACATGTTAAGTATTAGCGTGATAAGGTAACACTTGATGTGTTTATATAACTAATAGTTGAGTGATGTGATGGTACATAGTAAGCCTTGATTACAAGGTAAAAAGGGTAAAAGAAAGGAATTGGACAATAATTCCTTTGGCCATGTTTGGAAACCCTAATTCCAAACGAATGGGTGCCTTGCATAAAAGGAGTCTTCTTAACCTTGATTTTGTCTAACATTATGTGGATATGTGCTACAATCATGAAAATGTACTTCATAGGCATATTAGCCAATCTCTAGTTGTAGGTGGATTTGTGAAGGGAATTGGAGTCCCTTGAGAGATGGTGTGGATGTGTTTAGTTGCAAGCAAAATGCTTGGCACAACAAGCTAAGATAAATGGTATATTGTTATATTTATTTATGCCTTGACAATTGTGTGTTAATGACAATATGATGTAGAGAGTTGCATGGCAAGAGAGGTTGCCCTGAAATCTCAAAGAAGGCTTAGGTCGAGATTTCCCTGGGAACCTTGGGGATTGATTCATGGTGTTTTTTTAGCCTTGTGCTTTATTTGTAGCTTTGTTTATGTCTAGTGTATGGACATACCACTTTGTTTGCGGATTTGTGTTGTTATTGGTTTTCATGTTTGTTTCTTGGGATTTCCTTTTATGTTTTGAGTGTCTCAGGAGTTGTTTGGGAAAGAGGAAAGTTAATGGAGCTTAGGGTGCACTGCGTGGTACTCAACAGGTAATGTAAAAACATGGATGAATCTTGGTGCATCAGTAAATGCAACAGAAGGTAAAGATTATGACTGTCAGTTGGACTAGATAGGTTCAAGGTGACAGTGGTAGTATAGACATGAGAAAGGTAACCAGAAAGGTAAAGTAAATGAATCTAAGGTGCCATATGCCTTGACTAAGTTGGGAATGATGGTTCTCAATGTTGTACATGAATAAAGGAAGTTCTCTTAACCTTGACCTTGATATCTAGTATTTATGTTGTTATCATGATTTCTTCATGCTAGTAATTAAATGTATATATGTATGTATGTACATGACTGTTATCTAACAGGGTCATCGTGGATCATGATTTTTTTATGCTAATGTTCATGCATATGTATGTGTGTTTCTATGTATCTATGTCCCTGTCTAACAGGGTCATCAAGAATCGTTCTTGTGGAGGAATGATTGCATACACAGGAAAATGACATGAAGAGGTTCCTGGTCTATGAGGAATTGAGTGGGAAGAGTAATCATGAAAAACATATGAGGCCAGCATCATGTAAATATGAATTTATAGTGTATGCTTGTATTATACCTATGCTTATGTTATGGACAGGTTATACCAAGGAATACATCAACAAAGTGAAAGCAGTGTGGTCTGTGGCATGTTGGGATAAGCATGGATAAGACACTGGAAGCAAGATTGCTTGGTAAAGAGTCAATGTAGTTTTGGATGTGTGGTATGACTATTGTTCATATGTCATATATGTTGTCCTTATGGCACCTATGATTTTGTGTGCATGCAACTTGGTGTATATTTAGTGTGTGTACATGTTGATTATGTAATGTTATGTACATGGTGTAGTACAAATATTGTTGTATGAATGTTGCATATTCAGTGTTGGGTATATATGGTGTTATGTACATGTTATATGTACGTGTTGTGTACATATTGTACTATGTGCATGATGGATATGCAGTGTTGTATGCATATGGTTCTTTGCGTGTGTTAGATATGTGGTATTGTGTACAAATGACACTAAGTACATCTTGGATATGCAATGTTATGTACATGTGGTGTTGTGTGCATGTTGTACATGTGATGCTATGTACATATGGTGTGGTGTGCATGATTGTACAAGTGGTGTTGTGTGCATGTAGTGTTGTGTACATGTTATACAAGTGGATCTATGTGCAGGTGGTCATTCATGTGGTATTGTGTACACATTGTACAAGTGGTGTAGTGTAGATGTGGCATTGTGTACATGTTTTGTAGGTGGCACCATGTACATATGATGTTGTGCACACATTGTGGAGGTGATGTGGTGTACAGGTGGTATTGTTCACATGTTGTACATATGGTATTAGTGCACGTGTGATATTGTATGCATGTCATACATGTTGTGTTAAGGGTATGTGGTACTATGTATGTGCATTGTGTAGGTGCATGTATTGTGTGGTGTTATACATTGGGTATATATGTATTGAGTTTTGTTGTATATCGGGTGTATGTGTATGCATTCTCTGGTGTCACACATTGTGTGCAAATGAATGTCTTCTAATTTACATTGTGCACAAATACTTATGTACACTAGGTGTATGTGTATGTGTTGTATGTTAGGTATAGGTGCAGGCGTTGGATGGTGTTGTATGGCATGTGTGGTTCTATGTGTGTGATGCACACTATGAACATGTGCACCTAATGGAGGATAAGGAATTGGGTGTTTGATGGGTGTGGCAACTGATCTGGTGTATGTACAAAATAACAAATGACAATGTAAACTTTGAAACAGGAACTGATACTGTTGCCTGTTTTGTAGAGAGAGAAAAAAAGTGACCCAATTTTGAAAAAGGGTGATGTAGAACACGCATGTTTTTTTAGAGCATAGTTTTTGGCACTTTAAATTTTTTATGTACATTATGTTTAAGAATGGTAGTGATTTTCATGCTGATTTAAAAAAGTGGTAATTCTGCATCAGGCCCTTTTTTTAAAAGAACTATTTTTTGACTTTAAATTTTCTAATGTATGAAATGTAAATAATTATTTTCTAAATTTAATAATTTTTAAAGTGTCTACTTCTTCATTTTTTCTTGTTTTATTTAAAAAAAAAATTGTACTGAGGTTTTTATTGTTTTAAATATTTAAAAAAGAAGTTCGAATATTTTGAATTTTTATGATATATTACATATTTATATATCATTAATTAATTTTTCAATCCACATGGAATAATTGTCTCTAAAAAACAATAATTTTTAACAATTGACATAAAAATAACCATTTTTAACATAAATATAACTAAAAAACTACATGTTTTGATTTTTTCTGTAATTTTTTACTAGAAATGACATGTCAAAATCACAATTTTTATAGGAAAATTTTAACTAGAAATGGTTAAGTTATAGTTCTTTTAATGAATTTCATGTCAAAAAAATAATAATAATCACTGTTTTTTTCAAAAAATAATGATTAACATAAAAATTAATGCGAAAATCACATAATACAAATTTTGAATGCATAAGAACTTTAATTGAGTGCTTATTCTTCTCATAAAATGTCAAAGTCAAATCATTACAAGTATAACTAATTAATAGCTACAAAAAATGAGCTTGATTTCCAAGCATAACTTAAATTTAATCAACAATGTCACGTAATCCAAACTGTTTGTCCTCTAGAGTTTCATCATTGTCTTCTTTCACAATATTTTCTACTTCATTTTGCTCATTTCCTCTTCTAATGGATCTTTGATGTCTGCGAACCTCCCAATGTATGCCTTTCCAATCATTTCGTGTAATGTTGGTTAGGGTTCCTTAGCCTTTTTTGCAACATATGATTCACTAAAGTCCCCTTTCTTGAAACCAATTTCTTGCATTGTATATGGAAGAAATTGAACAGCATTAATTCTTTGCTGAATAAAATTGCATTGAATTGGATCTTTTTCAATGGCAATGCAATTTCTTCCTTTTTGAAGGCAACATGAGAGTGTTGTACCTAATTATCAAGAACAAAAGAAATAATGAAGTAAATTAGTACAAAGACATATAAATTAAGAAATAACATATTGAAATTCAATTCCATATAATAAAACTTACTTGAGCCAGAAAATAAATCCAGAAGCCAATCTCCTTCATTTGAACATATGTCTATAAGATAATTAATCAATAATTGTGGTTTTTGATAAATGTTAACTATCTCTCCTTTTGCTTCTTTATCTTCATATGTTAGTTTTCTCACAACAACATCATAAGTGAGTATTTGGCTATGACTCTTTCCATCTACTTGATTAAAAATCATAGACATATAGCCATCATATTTTGCCCAACTATCAATATGGATGAACTCGCAATCATTTATAAATGGTTGATCTTCATGGTTAAGAAGATTTGACTTTTGCCTATAACATGAAATAGTAATAGTTCAATTAACTTGTACATAAATGTATCTTTTAACATTAATCAAATATACATTTTAAATGTCTTACCATGTAAGTTGCATCCTTGAATTTGTTTTCCCCCTGAAGCTTGACAATAACATTGCCAATTGTGTGTCTGAATGAAATGTCACAAATCTCCATAATGGTGATGGCGTGACTTCTAGAAATCCCGCAACCACTTTAATAAGAGCTTGATAAGTATAAGGGTCACTATCATAGTCAATGTTTGGAATATTGAAACCATGGGGAATATCTACAATAACTAGGGCATAATCCCTTTTAGGTATGAGTTTAGAAATGTCTTCACAATCGCCTTGTATTAGTTGTGTTATGAAACAAACTCAAGAAAAGATAGAAAAGATAGATCAACACCTTAGAATTTAGCCTCTTCGAAGGGGCAACCTCCTTTACATTACGTAAATGAACAATTCTTGGATGATTCAAATGACAAAACCTCCTTTCTATATATAGGAGTCTAAGGAGTCATAATATAACCTAGCCAACCTAATAATAATAATATAAACCCACAAAAAAGTAACAATAGAGAGATTCTATGGGGCACAGTAATAACAATATGGGGATAATAGGGGCACAAAAATATTAATAGGGGATGCAACTACAATATTAATGGGCTAATCATTAGTATTATAAGGACCCAACATGCCCCTCTCCTTCAAAAAAGTATTGTCCACAATGCTTGAGTAGTTCTGGATGCTTCTGTATAAAATTCTCATCTGCCTATGTGGAATCTTCAGCGGATAAGTTCTTCCACTTGATAAGATACTCTGAAATTGATCGATTTCGTAGTTGTCGAGTTCTTGTTTCTGCGACTGCTTCCTGTTCCAATATAATTTTTCCTTCCTCGTCAAGTTCTGGCAATATTGTTTGAACTGAGAGCTTGTCGCTTATAACCTTCTTTAAACATGAAACATGGAAAACTGGGTGCAATCGAGAAGCTGCAGGAAGCTCCACTTTGTATGCCATAGTACCAATATTTTGCAACACCTTGTATGGACCATAATACTTTGGTGATAATTTATTATCCTTCTTAGCTTTCTTGAGGGACATTTTCTTATATGGTTGTAGCCGTAGGAACATCTAATCACCTACATCAAAACTTCTTTCGCTACGATGTTGATCTACCTGTTGTTTCATTCTATTCTGTGCCAACACGAGGTTATCCTTTAAGAGTTGGAGGACTTGTTGTTGATGTTCGATGTGATGTTCCAC
>APFE030197112.1:136878-151589 GCA_000404065.3 Pinus taeda | reverse complement strand
AATAACAGATTGTTATGTAGGTATTTTTATCATTAATGTCATTAATCTCTAACCAACTATATTGATTATAAAGGTCATTTTTATAAATCATAGCATGGGGGGAGATGTTCTTCTTAATGTAACAAGCTATAGCCCCAATGCCTCTATGGGAGGATCGCTTGTTACAGGTAGACCACAGTGCAAAGCCATCTATGTTAGGGACCTTAGATTTTTCGTCCTCCCAAGTTTCAACAAGCAATATAATATCAACATCATTCTAGATCCAACTTAGCTTGGGGCCTTTGTTCCATAGAAAACCCCGACAATTCCAAGAAAGAATCAGAAGCATGTTGAATTTCTATTTATTACTATCTTTTGGTTTCTATATCGAATAACGGATTTTCTATTTTTAATTATTGCCCATTTTCCTTCCTTCCTAGGTTATTTTACCTTTTGAACCTCCTTTCTTAATTCTGCTTGATCTTCTGGAATGAGATATTCATTTATAAATATTCTCGTTCCTTTTTGACTTGAGGTTTTAATAAGTATGTCATACTTATGGTCAATAGAGATCACCTTTATTTGGATCAAACTTCTTTTATTCTCAGTTAATTTCCCCAACCTTGTTGCTTCTATGAGACAGATTGTTTCAATTTGTAATCTATTATGTAATTATGTTTGGGCTATGGCTAAAGTATCATTGTCTGCCTCCTCTTTCAAACCAAAGATTATAAGGTTCAAGGCTCATTTGTTACGCTCATGGTCTAATTTTATTAATTTTTTCATTTCATCTTTAATTGGTTTGATATCTAATTTACCTACCACACTATTTAGGGTGAGATGGCAATTAACTTTTTCTTCTAGTTCTTTAACTATATGTATAAACCATTTCCTTTATTCCTTAGCAATTTTAATTATATTTAATTTTTATAAATTATAATTTTTAACATTTATATTATATTATTATAATAACTAAGATGCTTAAAACTTCCACAAAAGAATGAACATTATTTTTTAAACCATTATAAAGAAATAATATATATTATTCATGTAATATAATAAAATATTTAAAACGTTCAAAACTCTAATTATAAATATATTTTTAACAAATAAAATCAAAACTATATTAAATTTATGAATTCGCTAAACATTAAATAACAATTAAAAATAATTCATCCTTTTGTAGGATGCGGTGAGAGCGGTTCAGTGTTCTAGGGTTCCCGCAATCTCTGCAACGGCAGATCTTTTCAGACATCTGTAGACTTGCCCGCAAAAATAGCAATACGACCATACGAATCCAACAGGGCAGTCTCGAACATCATGAATCCCCCCCAGGGGAAGGACACAACGCCTCCCCCCAACGAAAATGAAGAGCGGCAAAAGAATGAAGAAGCCGACAAACCAGAGGATCAAAATGAGGACAGCATGGATCTGAACTCACAACAAGCCAAAAAAGATGACAAAGAACAACCCAAAGTCACCTCGACCACATGCAAGCCAGTGGCAACCGAACATCCGAAGGTAGAACTCCCAAGTCACTGAATCAATGCTCAAATACGGTATATGAGGGACCATGCATTGATAGGCAAGTTCATAGGACTATGGGCGACAGAAAAAGCGTTGCGTCGCTGGAGAGCAGCTAAATGGAACCCCAAAGGACACATCACCTTGCAGTTGGAACCTAAAGGGTTCTTCACAGCCATTTTTAACTGCTTAGAGGACCGAAACAGGGTTATGGATGGAGGGCCATATTTTTTCAATGCCGTTGGCCTGTATCTCAGGGGATGGGTAGAGTGCTTCAACCCTGATAAAGAGGACCTCGGCTGGGCTCCAGTCTGGATACTTCTCTACTCTCTTCCCATGGAATACTGGGAAGAAGCTTCTCTACAAGAAATTGGGAATGTACTGGGTGAATTTATCAAAGTTGCAAAGGAAACAAAACTCCAAAGATACACCTCTTACGCACGAATCTGTGTCTACATGCACCTCAGCAAGGCACTTCCGAATGCGGTAAGTATATTCCATGATGATGTTGAATGGATTCAGTGAATTGACTATGAACATGTGCCGTTTAGATGTAGAAGATGTCATGCCCTAGGCCACTTATTTAGGGATTGTCCTTTAAATCAAAAACCCTTATCCCCATCTGCACCAGATAAGCCTGAGTCTGATGGCTCCACCAAAGTTGCCAGTCGTAGGAAAAACCACAAGAAACCGGCTTCAAATCCTAAGATTCCTCAATCCAGCTCTTCCAAGCCTTCCACGAGAAACAACTTTGAAGCACTGGCCCGACAAAATGCTCTTAACTCTGAAAATCCCGCTCCACCAAAGAGAGAGGCAAAGAAGGACAAGCAGTCTGCTCATGTAGACTCCAAGACTCTCTAAGAAGATCCCCTGCCCAAAGATCCTTTCCCCTCAGCTAAGCAAAAAGTCCCAGCATGGAATATTCAAGGAATGGAGGTAGAAAACATACAACCTAATTCCAGAATAGCAACAGAAACAACTGAAGAATTAAATGAATCTCAGCACATGGAAGAGGAACAAGAAAGTATAGATATTTGGGATTTAGACATTCTAGGCCTAGAGCAAGCATGTAAAACAAAAAATTATGACAAAATTCCATATCGACAACTAGAGAATATGGAGGTGATCCTCTCAAGGGTAGAAAGGTAAAAATCACTAGGTATTCAGACTAGCAGCCTTTGGGATGGGAGAAATATTACCAAAGATAACAAAAAACGTGGAAGGAAAACAAATCTCCAACGAACAATCCGAATTGGAGAAATGTTAGTGGAGTCAGGCAAGTACTCCAAGCTTACAAAGTACTATAACTCTCTCCACAACTCTTCCCAATGAAGTTAATATCATGGAATATCAGAGGGCTCAATGGCCCAAGGAAAGGTAGATTACTCAAAAATATGATAATGCAAGAAAGACCACAAATCCTATTCTTGCAAGAAACCAAATGCAATTCAATCGCTTTGGAAAGAATCACAGCAAAATCCTGGCCAGGAGGTCTTACAACCGCAGTGGATGCCGTTGGGGCATCTGGAGGCTTAGCAGTCATATGGGACGCTCGTACCATTATGCTCAATAACATCCATGCTAATAAGAATTTCATTCAAGCAACTTTTCACATCACAGGGACCAATATACATGGGCATCTAACCAATGTGTATTTTCCCCAGGAGGACATGCACAAGATAGAAATCCTGAACACCCTTTCAGTAATCAACACTGATAGGTTGCATCCACTGTGGATTACTGGGGGCGATTTCAACATGATCACCAGGCTGGAAGAAAAAAGGGGAGGCAGGAACAGATGGGACAAGGAAGGGAATAACCTAAAAGATTTTATTCAGAACAACTAGCTTATTGACATGCCATTCAATAATGGAATGTTTACCTAGAATAACAAAAGAGCAGGGTTGCATCAGATTGCCTCTCGTCTGGACAGATTCTTACTATCAGACAACGCAATACATATAGGTGGAGACTTTTCCGCTTCTATCCTGCCGCTCTCAGGGTCAGATCACTGGCCAATCTCTCTTCAATGGACTCATCCTGGTAACACAATCCGAAGACCATTTTGCTTTGAGGCTTTTTGGATGTCTCATCCAGATTTCAACAACCTAATCAACACAGAATGGAACAATTTTTCTCCTCCAAATGGTACAAAAATGTTTCAATTTCAGCAGAAGCTTAGGCACCTCAAGGGCAAGATCAAACAATGGAACCATACTTCTTTTGGCAATATTTTCCAGGCTCAAAGTGCCCTTGATCAAGATACTGAATGACTGCAGCAGATGATTATAATAGAAGGCAGATCAGATGACTTGTCAGAATAGGAAAAACATCTTGAGTCGCAGATCTTAGAGAGAGCAAAACATGAAGAAATGCTATGGAGGCAAAAATCGAGAATAAGATGGCTTAAGGATGGAGAAAAAAACACAAAATTTTTTCACAAAACCACCATCCAACGTAGAATGAATAACAACATCACTCATATTCAAAATGAGCAAGGGGTAAAGGTGGAAACACATGAAGAAATTGAAAGCGAACTTCTAAACTATTTCAAGCAAGCTCATAATGAGCCACATATAGACAGATCGCACGCCATAGAAAAAATTACAAGGAATATTCCTAAAGTTATTACAGAGGAGCATAACCAACTCCTTCTCAGGCCTATCTACTTACAGGAGGTGGAAATGACAGTTCGTCAACTAAAAGATGGGAAGGCGCCTGGCCCGGATGGATTCACCTCAAATTTTTTCCACAATTTCTATGAGCTGATTAAAATGGAAGTCTGGCAGGTAGTTGAGGAATTGAGAACCTTGAGATGGTTGCTTCCAGGAATGAATGCTACATTCATTGCTCTTATTCCCAAGGAAGCTCAACCCAGTACCCCTGACAAATATAGATCTATTGCCCTGTGCAACATAATCTACAAGATTGTCTCCAAAATCATTGCCTCCATACTCAAACTGTTGCTCCCTCTCATCATTTCACCTGAGCATTCTGGATATGTCGAAGGTAGGCAGATTACGGATGGCATCATCCTAACTCATGAAATTATCCACTCACTGAAGCAATCCAAAAATTCAGGTATGCTCCTTAAAATACATCTTTCAAAAGCATTTAATAGCTTAAGCTGGCTATACATCAAAAAAACTCTAATTGCTTTTGGTTTTGCTCCTCCCTGGGTAAGGTGGGTCATGAGTCTTATATGCTCCTCCTTCTTTTTTGTACTGATCAATGGTATTCCCTCCTCCCCCTTTCATCATTCTCAGGGAATTAGATAGGGAGACCCTCTCTCCCCCTTCCTTTTCGTTATTATGGTAGAAGGGTTGGGCCGAAGCATTAAAAAAGCTCAGCAATGATAGCTCCTAAGAGGTTTGTCTTTTCATAACTCTTCCGCCTTTACTCACCAGCAATTTGTTGATGACAACATGCTTTTTGGTCATCCTTCTGTCCAGGAAGCTCTTCAGCTCAAAATGTTACTGACGGATTTCTCGGAAGCCTCAGGAGCCAATATCAATAAAGCCAAATCCCAAATCTTCTTTTTTCATACCCCTGTTACTACCCAAGTAGCCATAGCTCACATTCTTGGATTCTCTATTGCTGTCCTCCCTTCCAAATATTTAGGAGCTCCCATGACTGCCTTGGCCTTGAAGCACTCTTCTTGGAAGATCCTCTTAGAAAAGCTGGAGGCTCGCCTTACCTCTTGGACTCACAGGGCCCTCAATATGGCGAGTCGGTTAGTCCTGATAAAAGTTGTTCTTCAATCCATGCCGTTGTACCTTTTCTCAATCCTTGTGGCTCCCAAATGGGTTCTCAAAGAAATTAAACATCTCCAACGATCTTTCTTATGGGACAACTCAGGTCAAATATGCAAATGGGCTCTAGTCAAATGGGACACAGTGTGCCTTCCAAAGTGCGTCGGTGGAACTGGATTGAGGGATCCCTATCATAGAAATGAGGTCATGGGTGCTCGAATCTAGTGGAAATGGCTTACTGTGCCATTCACCCCCTGGGCCATTCTATGGACAGCAAAATATGCCAGTAATCGCCCAACAGAAGAACTAATACGAATGTCAGAAGTTAACGTGGGTTCCCTAATCTGGAATTCAGCCAAGCAACACAGAAGTCTAATTCAGCAGCATAGTTTCTGGGAAGTTAAGGATGGAAACACAGCAAGGTTCTGGGAAGATTCCTGGCAGTAGCAGCCCAAGCTAAAGGACCTAATCTCACCTCTGCAACTTCCGGAGTAGGATATGCATACCTACGACAAAGCAAAAAAAAATTGGAATCCCTCTACAACACAAGGATATAGGAAATGGATTAAGGAGGATCAAATCTTAAGACATGGAATAGAACAAGTTCAACAAACTCTTGATACAGAACTAATGAAGTGGAAAATACAACACTCAGAGGAAAGGGATATTCTTAGATGGGGCTATGAAGAAAAAGGTACCTTCACTACTAGGGAGGCTTATAATATCATTATCAATGAACATATGCTCAAAGACCCTCTCTGGAGCAAAGTATGGGACCCTAACAACTGGCCAAAAATCTCAACCTTTCTCTGGCTTTTATGTCAAAACAAAATCCTCACATGGGACAATCTCAGGAAGAGGAACTATCATGGGCCCTCACTGTGCCCCGATTGCAGACAAGAAGACGAATCCATAAAGCATCTTATGCACTCTTGTCATCTTGCGCACAAGCTCTGCGAAAAAGTCAGTTTTCGATGCCAAAAGGAAGGAAGAATACACGAAGACATCATAGCCATTGTTCGCAACTGGGATCGAAACCCATATCAAAGCAAGATTTTAAACTTCTTATGGAAGCTCATCCCGGGCTTCCTCATGTGGACTATTTGGAAGGAGAGAAATTGGAGAATCTTTAAAGATCACTCTACGCCCCTGGAGAATCTTTGGAAAATCATCTGCCAAAATATCAAGGAAACCTTACTTCTCCATATCTGCTATGAGGAGGACTTTCCTTCTCTCCCCCAAGAACAAAATATCTGGGCTAATTGGAACCTTTAGTAGAATCAAGAACCAATATCCAAAGGAACAACTCCTCCAAAGGGCAGTTCACCTGAAAAGTGGCTCCCTCCTCCCAATCATATGTTCCAATTAAACTTCGATGGAGCCTCGAAAGGCAACCCAGGTAATGCAGGCTTTGGAGGGATATTCAGAGACTATAAGGGTGCTCCTCTTCTAACCTTTTTAGGATCAAAAGGCTAGGATACCAACAACTCGGCCAAACTGGAAGGTTTATGGCAGGGTCTTATTCTAGCTCAAAATAAGGGATACTTTCTGCTTATTATAAAAGGCGACTCTCAGATCATCATTAATATGGTCATCAAAATTATGCAAGGCACTCCTTCAAGCAAAGTGAGCAACAATTGGCGAATGGCGAAGCGGCTTGAACTCATTGAAATCTGGCTCTCCTCTCACAGAGCAATCACTCTCAAGCACATACGCCGGGAAGGAAATAAAGTGGCTAACTTACTAGCTAATATTGGAGTAGAAAGTGGATTGGATCTTTACACAGGCTCAATTTCCAGACTGGCTTCTGAAATCCAACTCATGGAATATCAAAATATTGTGAAGAAGGAAATCAAACAGGGAGGAGAAGAGCACCCAGATGCGGGTGAAACTCGAGCTCATTAATGGCATTAAATAATTTTGACGGCGCTCGGCCCTGCCAGCTGATGGCCAACGCTATTATCCATGCCCAGACTTGGCACTTGAAAGCTTACCTAAGGCGAGAGCAGATCTGCCTACAGAATGACTTAAATGCTCACTCCGACTGAGACAAGGCAGCTGATGGTTTAAACATGGTGCATTTGGCCTTCAACCCCACTGTTCGCACCCTGTCCTCTAGCCTCTACCCGCTCCAAGCAGGAAACCCTTGCAGCAGAACGGTTACAGGCATTCACTGTTGGCTCTTGTTGGCTCTTGATTTTGGAATTGGGTTTCCTTTCTCCCATTCCCAACCTTTCTCTCTGAACCTTGCTCAGGATCCCACTGTGCATTCTCGAATTCCCATCCAAGAGCCCCATTCTACTGAGCTTCCCCTTCGCCGCTTAGCCATGGTCCGTCACCGCATGAGAAGCTGCCATGGAGGGAGCCGTGGTGGTCATGCGCATTCTCAGGGTGCTCATTCTGTTGATCAGCCACCGCCCCCTGCCTCTCTGACTTCATATCAAGCCAATTCTCCCCCTCCCAGCCTGTCCCGCAGACCCTTCCCGCACAATGCCTTCCCGTGGACTCATTTTAAATTTTAGAGCAGCCTGAATAGGCCCATTATTACGGCTAATATCACCATCATTTTCTCTGAAGAAGAAGCTCAGCCTCATGCTCCAACACATACCTCGGCAGAACGTTCTGAGGGCATTCATAGAATTGCTGGCAGCCATGGCTCTAAGTAGAACCCGACAGAAGAAGGCAAGGAGGAAAGGCATAGTGGATAGCATGAGGAGGGTGACACTCCAGGTGACACTCGGCCTCCTGGTGGCAGCTCTCATGGTGCCACAGTTTCGATGGCCATTGCAGGCAGCTCAAGCGACACCCATCCAACGTTGTATCCTCCAGGTGGCAGCATGGCTAGTGACGTGGTCAGGGATGGTGAAATTTGGTATGGCAATGCTTGCCTCGTCGTTGAGGAGTCAACGTACTAGGACGTCCCCATGTGACGCCACTTGGACCCCCTCGTGTCTTCTCAGAGTTCTTTTTTTCTTGCTCACTGGTTAGGTTCGGTTGTTTATGGTTTTGTAGTTTTGTTTATGTTTCTGTGGCTCGGTAGTGTGTCTGCGCAGACTAGGGGGCATAGACACTCACATGGGAAGGCACTTCATTGGTCAATGGGTATTGTGGCGGGACATGATGATTTGGTCGGCTACGAAAAGGCAGATGGTTTGGAAGCGGGTGCTAAGAATAATACTACATGTATTCCTCCTTTTCATTTCACTTACCTTTCTTTTGATAATAACCATGACAATCCGATTATTAATTCCTTTGTTGAGGTTCCTTCTTCCCCATGGACATCCAATGAGATTGTTTCTCCAATTGTCGGTGATATGACCCTCACATCCTCTAATATGCGAAATCTGCCTCCATGCAGTGACCCTCTCCATTCTGGGTCGACCTTGTTCCCAACACTGACACAATTTGATGCTAATACTCATGTTCATATTACCTATCATCCATCCCCCCCTCACTACATCCCCATGAATCTCCTGCTATGGGTGCACCCTTAAAATCGCCGAATTCACCTGTCTCCTCTCCCAGAAACTTTGTTGCTAGAGATATTGACAACTTTCTCCATAAAAAGACTTTGGATCTCCGTACTCTTATTATTCACAAACCTCGTCCATCTTTGTCTCCCCGTATCAGTCCCACCTCGCTTGGTAATATCACGGTCTGCCGAACACATGATCGAGATAGAAAGCACTTCCGAGGTAGACCTAGAACTATCCCTTTCTCACCTTCTGACTCCCATGCACTTATTAACATTCCAATTGCGTCTTCTTCCAAACCGAGGAAACTTAGAGAAATAAGCTCTTTCTGGGGGCATCATGAATCTTGTCCCATCTCTGAATATTCGTGGATTGGGGGTCGCACACAAATTTCTTGCCCTCAAAGAGCTCTTCTTTTCGTTAAAACCTTATATTATCCTTCTTCAAGAATCTATGCATCTCGCTCAACAGGTGGTGGCATACTTTAAGAAAATGTTTCCCGAATGGCACATTGCGGCTACGGACTCCAGTGGCCTATCTTGGGGTTTAGCTGCGCTATGGAACCCAAGGTGGGAAAATTTTAAGGCTTACTCTTGTTTTGCTGGTATTTTATTAGTAGGAAATAATAGAGGACTTCCGGGGCATATCCAAATTCTCAACATTTATGCCCCATATCGAGACAAGTCCTGTTTCAGGGATAAATAATTGGATATAGGAATTTTTGGTCTAGACTCTCTCTTGATGGTGGGGGATCTCAACTTCACTATTGGGCTGGATGAAATTTGGGGGTAGACTTGCAGGCTGGATCCTATAGTAGATCGGCCGAAAGATATCATCAGTGACTATAATATTGTGGATATCCTCCCTCCCACACTGGAACCTACCTGGGATAATGGCAGGTCGAGTGACCAACATGTTGCAAAGAGGTTGGATAGATTTCTATTACACGAGAATTTAATTGACAGGTTGGGTTTGATTCACTCAGGGATCATCAATTCTTTTATATCTGACCACCGACCCATTTACTTAAAATGGAAAAGGGATGACCTCATAATGGGCATGCCATTTAAATTCAATTGGGTGTGGCTAGAGGACCCGAAATTTAACACACTTTTCAGGGATTTTTCGTCACAATATTCAGCCAAGGAGGCATCTCCGATGGGGCGATCATTAATAAGCTTCATGTTTTAAAATCGGTAGTGAAAAGATGGGAAAGAAAGAAGAAAAACTTAATGCACAAAGACCTCAAGGATATCTTGGACGAATTGGACAAACTGGGTTTACAACTACAAAAGGGGAACCCAACTCGGGACCTGTTGTCTTCCATCAGGATGCTAGAAGAAAAATAAAAATTGTTGCACATCCAAGAGGTCACGTGGCGCTTAAAAAGCAGGGCGCTATGGATTCAGTAGGGGGACAGGAACACAATTTTTTTGCACCGATATGCAAGCCACAGAAGGAAGATTAACACCATTTGGGAAATGAAGGACTCAAGTGGAAACCTAGTTCAGACTCTCCTGGACATTCAACGGGAGGCAGTCTCATTCTTTGAAAAGGCATACAAGAGCAGGGAGGCAGATTACATAGAGGATCAGATCTTAGGGGTGGAGTTATATCCTACTATTTTTTATGAGGCCTCAAATGATGCACTATACAAGTGTGTCACTAAGGAGGAAATACATGAGGTACTCAAATCATTTAAAAGGGACAAATGCCCGGGCTCGGATGGGTGGAATGTGGAGCTATTTATACAATTCTACGATGTCATGTATGGTGATTTGTTGGAGATGGTCGAGGAATCTCAATTACATGGATTCATACACCCCCACATCAATTCTACCTATATCACTCTCATTCCCAAGTGGAAGCTCACTAGGTATTTTCTTGACTATAGGCCCACATCATTGTGCAATTTGATATATAAGTTAATTTCCAACTTCATTTCTCTCTAGGTCAATAATATTTTGTCAAAGTATATATCACTCGAGAAATTTGGTTTTCGGTGGGATAGGCAGATACATGATGCGGTGGCTACCACACAAGAATGCTTCCACTCCATCAATTCCAAGAAATTAGAGGCGACATTCATGAAGGTTGACTTGCAGAAGGCATATGACTTTCTTGACAGGGGCTACCTGCGGATGGTCTTGCATAAAATTGGGCTCCATCCCAGGAACACAGAATGGAACATGGTTTGTGTTTCCAATGCAAGATTTGTTGTTATCATTAAACATTATCCCACTCGGTATTTTGGGGCGGGCCAAGGTTTGGAACAAGGGTGTTCTCTATCCCCTTTGTTCTTTATCTTGGCCATGGATGGTCCCAGACTGCACATTAAACAAACCGTTGGGACAAGATAATTGCTGGCCCTCAATCTGGGGAGGGGCAGTAAGATCTCACATAGTTTTTTCGTGGACCATGTTCTAATCATGGGCATGATTACAAGGTGTGTGTGGCTCGCATTTTACCATTCTTTCTTCAAGTTTGGGAATGCTACAGGACTTCATATGAACCAACATAAATCTATTTTTATTTATGTCTAGGGTGACGAGGAGGACATTGTATACATTAAATCTTTATTTGGAGTGGAATAAAAAAGAATTAAGGAGGGAATGAAATATATGGGTTTTCATATCAAACCCAACAATTACAGGGTTAATGTTTGACTGTGGCTGGTGGATCGTTTCTATAGCAAGATCACGGGGTGGGAGCATAGATGTCTATCTTTGGGTGGCCGCACCACTCTCACACAGTCTATCATCATCCAGTTGGTGGCTTATTGGGCGCATCTGTATTGTCTGTCGACCATTATCATCATGAAGGTAAACAAAATCATGGCCAACTTCATATGGTTTGGATCGGGGGCCGTGAAAAAATATCATTTAACTAGATTGGATTTTGTCACTTTTCCTAAATGCATGGGGGGATGGGGCATTCTGGATTTGCGACATTTCGGATGGGCTCCGTTGATCAAAACATTATGGCACGAAATTTCCAGAGATGGTATCTGGGTGGACATTATTAGAACAAAATATCTTTAGGGCAAAAAAATTTAACACTGGATGCGCAAGGAGCTAGTTGGTGTTCAAATGGGATTGGCCATTTCGCTCAGCCTGGAAAAAATAAAACACTCGTTCCTGCAGGGGTCATGCTGGTTTTTTGAACTTGGCAATGAGATACTCATTGGTTTGAATCGCATATTGGGAATGATACTAGAATTTCACATTTCGGACAGGCTCATTCATTGTATAAATAACTCAGGATACTTTTTTTGGATCCGAGCAATTAGAACTTGGAATAGGAATATCCCAATCTAGAAGGAGGTGGGGGATATGGGCCTTAGGGGTGCTGAAGCATTGGAATGGGAACAAATCAGAAGAGACATGCGCCTGTCTAGTATATATAGGGGGGAGGATGGAGATCAAATGGGATGGAATGGGGAGATGAAGCGAGGGGATATATCGGTTGCTGACACCTACAAAGCCATATGCGACTGCTATCATAATACAAATGAGGTATGTTGGTTCATAAAGTTTTGGAAAATTAAGATTCCAATCAAAATCATATTATTTGTCTGGCTCATTTGGAAAAACAAAAATTTAACTTGGGATAATTTACAGAAGATGAATTGGCAGGGACCTAGTATATTTGTTGTGTGCAGGGAGGAGGTGGAAGACAATCTTCATTTATTTCTTAAATGCCTATTTCATATTAGATCTGGATGGAGCTATCAATCCTGTTAAAATTCCTTTTGGTTCCTTTCGACTCTATCACATCTTGTTTGTCTCGGTGGAGTCGCAAATCGTCCTAGTGGCATGTTATACCCCTCGCTTACTTTTGGGAAATCTGGAGATGTTGGAATCATATTATTTTTGAAGGATTGATGAAGGACATGACACCGGTGGTTAATCAGATTCTGGGGTGGATAACTCCAATTTTGTCAACTCCACTCAGACCTAATTGATCTTCTCTCCCAGCTGCTGGTCCCGGGATCAACTATACGACCGCATTTTTTTATGGAGCCACACAAGGGGGCAGAGGCAGTTGTGGTTTTTGGATTGTTCTCTCATTAGAATAGCAATATTGGGTACACTGGGCAGTACGCAATGGAACAAATATGAAAGCGGAGGCCATGGCATTGTAGGAGATTCTTTGGTTTGCTTCTTTCCTGAGCATTCCCTCCGTCCACATATATGGCGATTCACAGTCTATTATCAACCATGTAAGTGGTATCATGTGTATCCGGCATCCACATCTACAAGGGTTCACACAAATTATGCTCTTTTGGAGGACATTCAGGCACATTTCCATTCCGCACATTGGAAGGGAATCCAACTAAAGCGTAGACAAGATGTCCAAAATGGGCACATTTCCATTCCGCACATTAGAAGGGAGTGCAACTAAAACATCGGCAAAATGTCCAAAATGGGCATACATGCTCGAGAGGATGGGATGCACATTAAGATTTTGGTGGGAAGCACTACACTGGACTCAGGGTTTCTCCTTTCTCTTGGATATAGTTAACTGGATGACGAACTCTTTCGTACTATTACTTTCCTATTTTCATATCCGTTATTATTTTTTGCTCTTTTTGTGTATAGTTCCATTTTTGCTCACGGTGTGGTGTGTTAAATATGGACGTTTAAATATCTTAGATTTACTTCATATATTCCTGGTAACTGCAACTGGGATATATATTGCATTATATTTTCGACGGGTGGAGTTTTTGAAAAAGAAAAATTCGAATACTAATTAAAGCATTGGAATATTGTTTCAATTTTCACTTTGGTTTGATGGGTCAAGCGTGCAATAATTTGCAGTAGTCTATAACGCGACTTTTTGAAAGTTTTTTCGGCGGATTTTTCCAGTGAAAATCCGGCAGCAATTCATTGGAATCCCATGTTTGATAGCTAGTTTCTGCACAATCAATGGCTCCCAGGGGTTTTTCAGGGCGCTGAATCCAAATATGTAGTTAAAAAACCATTTTAACTACTAAAAATTAAGATTTAACCTCATTTCTTCCGCCGGATTCCGTCACCGGAATCTCTAAAAAGTCGCATTATAGACAACTCCCAATAATTTTAGTAAGTGATTTCGAAAAAGAGCTGCAAATTTTAGGAAGTACGATCGATTTTCCAGGTAACGGGTGGGAGTGGAAATGCAATTAAAATTCGAAACCTGTTGTCGCCGACAGCTGTTTCCCGTTATACAAAGGGTAAAGTTAATGTAAAATCAAAAAGTGCATTGACCCCACACAGAATATGTGTGGAAACGGGGTTCCCATACGCGGTTGATGGTCCGTCCCTGCGCGCCAAATAAAAAAGGCCCGATAATAATTGGCTCATTATAATTTTATAATTTGTTTGATGGATATAATTTTATTTTTATCAATGGGCACGATGAAAAACTAATAAATAAATTATCAATTTAGCGCATGGCGTTTAATTTATTTTTTGGTCGACTTTCAAGTACAATAAAGACGAATCCGGAGTTTATTTTATTGAGCAATACAAAAAAGGTGAATTTATTTTATTGAGCAATACAAAAAAGGTCAATTTATTAATGGGCACGATGAAAAACTAATAAATTAATTATTAATTTAGCACATGGCGTTTAATTAATTTATTTTTTGTCGAATTTCAAATACAACAAAGACGAATCGGATTTGATGGTCCGTTTCTAGGATTTAATCGCGTTCACACATCGACTGTCCAAAGCGTCCCGTGACCTCTCACTCATCACAAATTCATAATGCTTACCGAAAGCACATGGAGAGGGTTGACACGAGTAGAATATAGATTGGCTGGTTTTAAATCTCAATTTATTTTAAATACTTTGTCGAGTTGTTGAAAGGGGATGTTTGTACACGCATTTATGTGTATTTAATTAATTAATAATTATATTAAAAGAGTTTGTATGTATTTAATGATAGTTGAAATATTGTTTGAGATATTGTTTTCAACGGAGATTTTAGATTCATTTT
>APFE030197112.1:121940-136800 GCA_000404065.3 Pinus taeda | reverse complement strand
TTTATTTATTTAAATAAATATTCAAAATGAAGTGTTGAATAAGATATTGGTTGAATTCTTCGGAGGTTATAATCAAAAGCATCTAAGAATTTATTTATGATGAGAATTTAATTTATTTTTAATGAAGTAGTCAATATTTCATTAATGAATTCTCTTTCTTTCACAACCAGATACTATATGGACAATATGGAAGATTGGGGAAAACATATGATGAAAAATTCATTGATAAGATTGAACAAATCCATTTGAAAGTCTACCAGACATCAAAAAAGTCACAAGAAAAAGATAAGGCCTAACATAGCCACTACAACTACTACAACTTTGAGGAGATGTTTGAAGTAGGAGACCATGGAAAATTTTATTGGTTAATATTTGTAGGTGGGCTAATTTTCCATGCTTTTTTGTAAAAAATATTTGTTAATTTCCATTTTTTTCTAAAATTGTTTAGCTCAAATTTTATAGTATAAAATTATTTTACCTTAAAAATTGTCAAAATTTTATGTAGAGACTATATTAAATTATTAGAAATTTGAATATTTTTACATAAATATCACCAAACATTTTACAAATTTCATATCATGGATTAGTGAGATTCGTCAAGGATTCTAAATTTTAAGATGAATTTCCATTCTTGAAATTTTCCCTGTAGGAGACATGGATTGGTTACATCTTAATAAAGAAAAGCTACTGGGTCCTTGTGAAATATTAAGGTTCTATGTTATGGTCATGTTTAAGTGTTAGAGAAGGTAGGTGATAATGGTTACACACTCTATGTACCTCCATATATTGTAATTATATTTTAAGTTTCTTTTGAGCTAGCTCGATTGAGGGAATAAAATGGTATCTTGGTTTTATGCAAAGCTCAATAAGGTCAGGACCTAAGGTATCACGGGTAAGGTTCTCCCTCTCAATAGTGTGTGAAAAATCTAAAACTCTATGAGTCTTCCATGTTAGACTAGGCAACTAACAAATAAGTCTTACCTAGAAAAGAAGATGTAGAACCAAAAGCTCAAGTATAGTTACCAATGGATACAACTTTACAAAAGACATCATAAATAACCAGATGTGGGGCAACATGAAATCTGGCAAGCTTAGTTGAAAGAACAGGTTATAGGCAAGCTCAAATGGTGTGTACTGTAGAGAGATGTAGAGGAAAATTTCCCCAAATGTTCTAGTAAAATATTTGGGGACGAAAAGATCTCCAAAACAAGTAGGTATGAACCGAAATGGATTACTATATAATTTATGATCATACCTTTCTAAGAAAAAAAGAGATATTGGCTTGCAAGATCCATTTTAGGGGCAGTTCATGTTTTGGTGCTTTGGGGTCTGTTGTAGCGACTACAACACCCTCCAAAATTTTGGCTCGCATGCAAATTTCAGAGCCTACCTTGGATCCTGCAATCGGTCACCCTTGCTCACTTGTTGGTAAGATGATGATTTCAAGCTCCCCTCCTTGATCTTAAGCGTTGTCTGAGTTCTCATATTTATGCAGCATGTGTCATCTTTGGGCATAGGGGTTATTGTTTGTCATGTAAAGGGAATGATGTCTTGCTTCAAGGAAATTGTGTGCGCATGAGTGGTTATCATCACATACACATGTTTCACACTCACTTCACACACTCTTGTCACGAAGGTTGTTGAATCAAGAAAAGTATGTCTTATGCATTCTGGATGATCTACGTTGTGTCACTAAGTGTCTGTGTGTGATCACAATCAATTCCTATCAATGTTTACATATGTTTCACTAATCTCACACTTAGCCATTTTGCCAAGCAACCTAGCCTCATCCAGCTTCCCAAAAATGTGTGCTTTTCTTTTGCAACCATCAAGCTTCCTCCCTTGCCTACTGAAACCTCGCAGTGCAGAAAGACACCAACCTCCCTTGCCTGCTGAAACCCCGCAACCCGCAGAGGCCCTAACCAACACTACTCTCCAGAAATGCGAAGAGTAGTCCAGCTGCACTGCACTCAGAAATTGCACAGAGGTGTCCTCCCGGGACCCATGTCCCGCAACAGTGCCCTAAGCCTCAAAATTGCACAGTGTTGTTCAAGTTGTCCTGTTTATTTTGTATCTAGAAACTGCGCAGATGGGCCTCCTAGGGCTTCATTCTAGTAATAGTCACTGTCCATTGAAATTGTGTAAATATACCTCTCAGTGACTACAAGAAAAGGTGACATGCTGAAATCGCTCCCAAGGAGTTGAGGAGAAGGACCAAGGAACCGAGTAATGAAAAAGATCAGGACGACATGCAAACTCCATCGAATGCATGATCATCTTGAGGGTAAGTATGTAAGTAAAGAACATCTTTCGAACTACACCTCTTAGTTGAGTTTGCAGGACTACTTGTCATTGTCATATCACCATGTCCTCAGTAACATGCATGTGCGCAAACGTGAAAAGTCATCTTATGTGTTTCTTCTACATGTCTTACTTCTTTTTCACTTGTTCAACCAAATGTGGTCTTCCACATGTTGATTGTTATGTCATGTTTGCGATCTCATTCTGGTGATGTTGAAGGTTGTGTTTGAGTTGTGTTTGCCATGTACACATCTATCGCACTCACACACGATGTTGTATGCACTGTCACGCAAGCGTCGTCGTGGTTGTTCAACGATTTATCACAAGTGTTATGCTTGTCGCTCGCATCATCAGTCAGTCACACTAAGTATATGTTGGCTTGATGGTTTGAGGTGTCTTATGGTCGAGTCACGTGGAGTGTGTGTTCGCAAGGTTGTGTATGCACAAGTTCACTCGCCCACACACTTGGTCATTTTCACCCTCCAACAGTCGTACCTTCGCTGAGCTACATTGCATAGTTTCGGCCCTCAGTGATCATGTATTGCTGCCCATAATTGCGTAGATCTTGAAGCTGTCTCCCAGGCAACCTGCACTGCGCAATCCTGGAATTGACCGAACTGATCGTCACCTAGACCAACACAGAAGTTTCTCAGCAAGCCATTTCAATCTGTGTTGCCCACAAGCACATCAACCAAGCCTCTAGCTAGTCAACCAGAGAGTTTGACCGGGTAGTGACCCCAGGACTCACTCACCCAAAAAACTGTGAAAAAGTTGCAAATCTTTCCCGCTCCACTGACTAAAGAATCTACTTAGATATGCCAGACAAACACACTATGTCCGTCACTGTCTCCCTCAAAAAATTGCTCAGTTTTATCCAACAAGTCACCCAGTCAGTCGGCTTGCTGCTCACCCAGAAAACTACAGAGTTTTCATGAGCAGTCACCCAGCTTCCTAGCATCCCACTCAGCTCAGAAACTACACAAGGATCTTCAGCATGCTAGCCTCCAAGGAATTGTGGAGTTTTTTACTAGCAGACTCTTGCAGCTCGCTGCCAGCTCCCCAGAAAAAGTGCACAATTTTTTCAAGAAAGCCTCCTACATCCCGTTGCCAGCTCCCCGAAAAAATTCGGTAGTTTTTGCTACCAACCCCTCTATTTCCTGCACTGATTCCCTCAAAATATTGCGCAGATCTGCCCTCTAGCTGAGCCAGATCTGCCCTCTAATGAGTCATCTCGGCCATGTCACTATTGTTGGCCTTACTATTGTAATCAATGTAATGTAACGTGGAAGTCCAAGAGACCCACATGTAAATCTGAAGAGTCATGTAAAGTTGAAGACTCATGTAAGTCAAACAGTCATGAAGGAAGTCGAGCAGTCACAAGGGCCAGTTTTACCCTTTTCTATAAATACCCCTCATTTGTACATGCAAAATAATTTTCACCTTGGCTCCTCCCACACAGCCTTGAGAGTCTGTAATCTTTTCTTTTGGGAGCGAGCAGTGGCTCCAACGCCCATCTTACGGGGTTAGTGATGTATGGTGTACTGATGTGTCCTGGAACTTTCTCTTAATTCAGAAGCATGTTAACAAGCCAACACATTTTCACACATGTATTGTAATTGTTTGTAAGACTATTCTTTGAACACTTGTAATGCATATTGTGTTAACCTGTGTTAAGACAATTGAACTATTTCGGTTTTTATAATACATATGCTTATGAAAATGTATTGTATAAGTTGTTAACATTGTCTTGCCTGTGTGGGCTACCTCACTGGACACTAGACAGAACCATTCCCATAAACTTGTTATAACGACCATCACACTCACATGGAATATTATGTTGGGTGTTGTACGTGTTATCGATTCATTGTATGTTTGTGACTGTCGCATCCGTGTTGACTACTCCACCAGAAGCTGTGCATGTCTTGTTGTTTTGTGTGTCTCTGACAAAGTTGGGACTCTTCCCTTTCGACTAGAGATTCACTTCCACCTTCTCCCACTGTGGTGAAAGAACCTTAACACAAGTAACACTAGCACTCACTAGGAACACGAACCTTGTTGTTTGAAGACAAACCAAACCACTCTCGCATGCTTACAAGCAAGAGCTAAGGAATATCCTTAAGATAACGGAAACCGGAACATTGTACCGAATGGGACTCCTACACCAAACGGTGTGACGTCTAGTTGGGACTTCATACCGCGGAGATCCCCTGAATGTTAGTGGGTCCAGCACCTTCAACATTTTTGGTGCTAGAAGGAGGGCCAGAGGACAAGCTGAGTCCTCATAATCTGTTTTGAATCTCTGCATACTTATCATGACTAAACACATAATTTCTCTTCCGGAGTGTGTGTCTTTTGGAAACGACTTTGAAATATCGGAAGAGTTCTAGAATAAATTGTCAAGTAAAACATACAATGGTGGAGGCCGAGTAGCCTTAGTTAGACACGCAGTTGGTGTTGTAGGCTCATGGGAAAGGCATCAAATATTTGAAGGTTGAATAAATTATGCGATGTTCGCATACACACTTCGAGGACACCCACTGCATTGGTGTGCCACTCTGCTCGAAAAGTTTATTCACTCTCTCCCTCATTTGGTCGCAGAGATAGACTCTGCTTTCAATAATTTTAACCATAAAGCACTCCACAAAAAAAATCTGAAATTACGAAAAGCACCTAATGAATCCATTGAACAGTTTCACACACACTTTTTTAATCTCGCATGGAGATTTCCTGAAGATGAAATTGATTTGGAATTTCTCGATGGAATATTTAAGTATCTTATTTACATATATGAAAATCCACAATTCTCAGAATCATTCGAACCCCGCTCAGTATAATTCGGTGATGGAGCTGTGCAATCACAATCGAACACAGTTGTTGTCACAAGTGATTCTCTACCTTCCCCTCATCAAACAACTCCATCACTGCAGAGTGATGCGAGAGAACATGCACACACATAAATTGAACTGTCACGTCCTCCTACCCCTCTTGCTCTTGATATCTACGTAGATTTGGCTTGCAATCCTGTTGGTTGTCTCGTGGACTTGTTACCTTAACCTTTGCCCCTGAATTTTGATGATCCTTTGGCCTGTACTGTCTTGTGTTCTTCTGTTCAGACTCCACACTTGTTGTGAACGAGGATCAAGTTGTTGACGGAGTTGGTGTTGTGCAACCAACTTACCCTATCATTCATGATGAGTGTGCGCAGGAATCTAAAGAAGAATCCACGGTCAAGGATGACTCCCTTCCATCCGTGCCTCATCTTCTCTATCCTAGCATCCCTTGTGATTCTTCCACTATTGATTTCCCATGTGAAAACTTATTTCTGTATGTTTCTACTTTAGATCATTCACAGGACACACTGAATGTCAATCTGTCATTACATTGTGGAGAGGACACATATTCCTCTGAAAATTTGTCCCATTTGTCATCTATCACTTCTGAAAACACAAAGGGTGAACATCGTTGCTTCTCATCTACCCCTCTGCAAGATTTATCAAATCACGAGGATGCCGATGAACATCCCAAATTTTCTAATCGTGGCTGTCATGATCTCTATACTTCTTCATTTGATCATGATGTTGATTCACTCTTTGTTAATATGTCTAGGACATTGGTCTCCAATGATCTACCTATTGATGGAGTGGAAACCCTGCAAGCTATTGAGGCACTTCAGCCTGGGCTGATGGTTTGTCAGGCCCTCTCTGTCCTGAGGTTAGTTCCACTTCCAAACATAAAATTTTCGAAACACCCAAGGCTCCTCATCACTCTTTGCTTTGTATTGAAGATCAACCAAACCCAAATTTCGCTTCCTTCACTCGAATCACATGATCCCATCGCTCAAGCTTTGGAGGAATCTTACAAAATGAGCGCGCTTACAAATCATAAGTTGTTTGTATTTCTCATGTTCGCTTGTATGTCACAGTACAAAGAGTGTGCATGTTTATCATCTACACACAGTGTGTCACAACACCATGTTAATTCCATAGAATGTTTGTCTTGTGTATTCACTCTTTTCTTTTCTGTGGATGTTTTAGAACTCAAAGTGTGTTGGTATTCATTGTTGTATCTTTTATGTTTGCAGGTTCGCTTGATTATGCTTCTCGCGAACCATGCCTTCACCAACATGGGGCATCCAATGTGCCAGTGGCTGCATTGGAAATATCACTTCATGTGAGTAGGTCCATGCACTGGTTAGTGTAGGAGTAGGAGTAGTCTTTGTTTTTTGCTTTTCTTTTCTTTTTTTGTTCGCATGTTTTTTTTCTTGCTTACTCGGTTTGTTTTACTTACTTGCTTTCTTTTCTTACCTGTTTTTCTTTTGCTTTACTTCTACTTTTTGCTTTTCTCTTTCTTTGCTTGCTTGTACCCATAGGTTAGCCTCACATGAAACTGTGTTTGGCTCTCAAGACAAGCTGGGAAAATCTAAGAGGACCTATACAAATATCAACACTTGGTTATCTGGTGTCATCTCTTTTTATGAAGAGCTTGTTATCTTCAGTCGATGATGCCTTGATGGAAAATACGTTGTTTTCAGAGTGAGTCGTAATGAAAACACAATGCTTGTGCTGTAACTATCACCACCTACTATAGTCGGTTGTTTTGGGTTAACCCTTGTTAGCTCAGTCAAGTAGAGTAAAGTGAGGGGGAAAACCTTAACAAGTATGTCATAGGTATACATAACATACTTCTCTGAAGGAACAACCTCTTCTGCTCTCAATAAGTCGGGATACCTCATCCACCTCTGAAATAAATAAGTGCCTATGCACAGTCCTTGAAAAAAAAAATGAAAAATGAATAAGGCAAAAGAAGAGAAAGGATTCCTACATAGAGAGGTGATGCAAGTAACTTCGCCGGGGTACTAACCAGGCTCGTTGGCAGTGGAGGAATGCTTGTGTTCCTACGTGACTCCATCAGGGTAATGTCTAGGCCTGTTGGCAGTGGAACAACACCAGAGATGAAACTTAAACTATGATAGTTATATTACTTGTGCACCAATATACCTCTCATCCCCAATTGAAACAACTGAGTAGACTTGGTTTGGAATGTGTGTTGACTGATCAAGAGCATGACAGGTGCTACATCTTTCAATCAAGCTAGTGTGGAAACCACGATGATCAAAGTAAAAAACAATACTTCTGGAAGGGTTAGACTTTCTTTTCATGAAACAAGGTCCATTCAAAGAGTTAGAGTTCTACCAACATGTCACCAAGTGTTGTAGCGGCTACAAAACCCTCCAAAATTTTGGCTCGCATGAAAATTTTGGAGCCTACCTTGGATCCTCCGATTGATCACCCTTGGTCACTTGTTGGTAAGATGATGATTTCAAGCTCCCATCCTTGATCTTAAGGGTTGTTTGCATTCTCATTTTTATGTAGCATGTGTCATCTTTGGGCATAGGGGTTGTTGTTTGTCGTGCAAAGGGAATGTTGTCTTGCTTCAAGGGAATTATGTGTGTATGAGTGGTTGTCATCACATAGACATGTTTCACACTCACCTCACGCACTTTTGTCACGAAGGTTTTTGCATCAAGAAAAGTATGTCTTATGCATTGTGGATGGTCTACGTTGTGTCACTAAGTGTCCATGTGCGATCAAAATCAAGTCCTATCAATGTTTACATATGTTTCAATGATCTCACACTTAGCCATTTTTCTAAGCAAACTAGCCTCATCGAGCTTCCCGAAACTGTGCGCTTTGCTTCTGCAACCATCAAGATGCCTCCCTTGCCTGTTGAAACCCCACAGTGCACAGAGACAACAACCTTCTTTGCCAGCTGAAACCCTGCAGTCCGCAGAGGCCCCAGCCAACACTGCTCTCCAGAAATGCGTAGATCAATCCAACTGCACTGCACTCAGAAATTGCACAGACATGTCTTCCTATGACCCTTGTCCCATAGTAGTGCCTTGAGCCTAAAAACTGCACAATGTTGTCCAAGTTGTCTTGTCTGTCTTGCATGCAGAAACTGCACAGACAAGCCTCTCAGGGCCTCATTCCAGCAACAGTCATTGCCTGCTAAAATTGTGCAGGTCTACCTCTCATTGACTGCAGGAAAATGTGACATGCTGAAATCTCTCCCAAGGAGTTGAGGAGAAGGACCAAGGAACCGAGTAATGGAAAAGATCAGGACCGCATGCAAACTCTGTCGAATGCATGAACATCTTGAGGGTAAGTATGGTAAGTAAAGAAAATCTTTTGAAGTACATCTCTTAGTTGAGTTTGCAGGACTTATCATCATTTTCATATCACCTTGTCCTCAGTAACATGCATGTGCGCAAATGTGAAAATTCATCTTATGTGTTTCTTCTACATGTCTTGCTTCTTTTTCACTTGTTCGACCAACTGTCATCTTCCGCATGTTGATTTCTATGTCATGCTTGCGACCTTGTTCTAGTAATGTTGAAGGTTGTGTTCGCCATGTACACATCTATCGCACTCACACACAATGTTGTATCACTATCATGCAAGCGTCGTCGCGGTCATTCAACGATCTATCACAAGTTTCGCGCTTGTCGCTCGCACCATCGGTCAGTCACACTCAGTATATGTTGTCTTGATGGTTTGAGGTGTCTTATCGTCGAGTCATGTTGAGTGTGTGTTTGCAATGTCATGTATGCACAAGTTCACTCAGCCACACACTTAGTCATTTTGCTAAAATTTTGAAGATCATATCACCCTCCAATAGCCAGAACTTTACTGAGCTGCATTGCGTAGTTTCGGCCCTCAATGATCATGTACTACTGCCTAGAATTGCACAAAGCTTGAGGTTGTCTCCCAAGCAGCCTGCATTGCATAATCCTAGAATCAACCAGATTGACTATCACCCAGAACAACGCATAAGTTTCTCAACAATCCATTTTAATCTGCGATGGCCACAAGCACATCAACCAAGCCTCTAAATGGTCAACTGGAGAGTTTGATTAGGCAGTGACCACAGAACTCACTCCCCCAAAAAATTGCACAAAAGTTTCAAAGCTTGCGCGCTCTACTGATTGAAGAAACTACGTAGACATGTTGGACAGACACACTATGTCTGTCACGATCTCCCTCAAAAAATTTCTTAGTTTTTCCAGCCAGTCAGTCGACCTACTGCTCACCCGAAAAAATGCGTAGTTTTCATGAGAAATCACCCAGTTGCCCAACATCCCGCTCAACTCAAAAACTACACAAGGATGTTCATCAGGCTAGCCTCCCAACAATTGTGTAGTTTTTTCTAGTAGACTCCCGTAGGTTGCTACTAGTTCCCCATAAAAATTGTGCAATTTTTCCAAGCAAGCCTCTTACAGCCCGCTGCCAGCTCCATGGAGAAATTGCACAATTTTTGCTGCTTGCACTGCTTCCCTCAAAAAATTGCGCAGATCTAACCTCCAACCAAGCTAGATCCTGCAGACAGTCACTACTAATTTAGATTGTTGTTACAGGTCTATTTAGGCACATCACTCCCGACGATCAGATCAATGTAAATAGGGTCTATAAAACCCTAATTCAATTGTTACATGCCCTAGACATGCCACCTCATTGAGTGCTTTCATCCATGAGAGTTTCCTGACTTCAAACCCTGCTGAAGTGCTTCCTTAGGTCCCCAGCGCAACCCTGGTCAGGAGTAAGTGCTCTGCAGAGTAGGTAGCCCCATTCAAGGCTGTGTTGTAGAGCAACTAAGCCCACTCAAGCCTGCATTGGGCGAGAATCCTCAAAATGTTCATTGGGTCCTGAGTATATTTCTCCTTTCTAGAGCTTTCTAGAAGGAACCCAGCTCCTATCCTATCAATATGAGCTCGACTTAAGATAGCCTTGGATCATCTAATCCTCTATCCTCTTATCCCTTTGAACATGGAAACTAATCATCCAATTATGGAAAACCATTCAATGCCATATTAATGACAAAACCACTTGCATTCATATAAAAATTGGCCTCCCATCATAGAGCCAAGGGGCTTGGATATTATAGAGAAATACTGTTGGTTTAGAGACTTGAAATCATTGTCAAAGTAATGTTATGTTGTTGGATTGATGTTGCTATTGGTGTGATGAGGGCTTGGACTAAGCTAGATGAGTGACACGAGATCGAACCACATTGGGTGTAACTTCTCCTTCTATCAATCAATAAAGTTGTTTGTTTTTTTCCATTGCTTTTGTCTATATCTATGATGAATGTATGTTCAAATGTTGTCGATTCCATTTGCTTATAATAAATAGGTCATATGCTTTGATTGTTGTTGTCTTCTGTTTATGTTGGCAAGTACCAAGTAAGCGAATTCATTTTGAGCGGGAGCCATGGGAGCAACTCAAAGGAGATCAAAGGAAGAGAAGGATCACAAGTAGGTTCTTTTATCTTATCTGTTTATCGTAGGAAAATGTTAGACATCTTTACTTCAGTTGTTCTAAGTGTAACTACCCACTCAGGGAAGATATACTTATCCATAGGTCTAAATTCCGTATAACAAATTTGCGACCATACTGGGGAATGACCATCGTTCCTGGTAGTTATCCCTTGTTTTAGCAGCACCAGTAGACTTTGCTCGAGTTCATTTACCTATATTTAGTCATTTTGAAGCTTGTTTGGTCAAAATGTGTGCTTATTTGTGTGTTGATATTGCTCTCTGGCATCAATGCACTTTTTTTCTTTACAGAGTGCGCTGAAGAGAAGCCTTAGCCTAGAGACAGTGCTATGCAACACATTGTCTCCGACTCAGGGCTGTGCTGGTCCCTGTCAAGCCAAAAACCCATCTTTTCGCTTGATTTTTTCCAAACTGTCGCACATCTTGTTTGTTCAATGGTCAATGTTTCTTTGTCCCTGAAGTCCAAATTAGCATTTATTTTCCATGCCCACTTTGTATTTGTTTGTTTAATGTTTCTTTATCATTGTCGAATCAATCCCAAAGTTAGCTTACATTGATTAGTCTTTACTTTTTTGAAAAAGAAATTGTCGTAAAGTCTTTGTTTCTTGTGAAAAGCATTGATTGATCATTTGTGCATTTAGTTTCTTTATGTTCATCTAAACATTAAAGGAATGAAAATAAAAACATGCATAATGAATTTAGAAGTTTTTCTTTTCTAGTAGGAATGGTATAGGGAAAGTTGCATTAGATGTGATGTATGATATTTGTTTAAAGATTCTGATTGCTCTATTCCTTTTAGTTACGGTTTTCACTGTTCAAATAAAATGAAAAGAATGTTTCTCATCTTAGTTGCATTCTAGGAGTTTCAGAAACATCATGCATTGAACCTAAAAGGTAAACTTTTAAACAAGATCAACTAAAATTGATCTCAATTAACCTAATGGAGCATTGTAACTTAACGCATAACATTTAGAGGTCTAGATTAGAGACAAGTTTCGGCGTCGTTAAACGTAGCAGCTATGACTAACGTTCCGTGATACATTCCGAGTGTGATTCCTCATTCCACGTACATAAGTATATCATAGCTCATCCACATACTTTCGAGTATATCGGGCAGTGTTATAGTACGAAAAGTATAAGGGAATGCTCTCACTGTGTGGTTTCGCATTAGATAGCGCTAACATGGATTGGGCCTCCACGTACTTTCAAGTATATTTGGGAGGACTACATTAGGTTTCTATCAATCCATAAGTAACCAAGTTGGCCGCCTTGTATACTGTGATACACCGAAAACAACATTCGGGGAGATTACCTACACATATGTTAAGTCCTTGGCTCCTCTGAGGCGGTATATTGCAGTTCACAGTTACTTGGTAATTCTTTTGCCTAGATTACCCTCTTTTTATTTATTTCTTTTTATAATAAAATCAATAAGCAATCGTGGAAGAAAATCAACCTTTACCCCATCGTTCGCATAGGACAATGAGTAAACCGCCTTTACCGCCTGAAGCTACACCTAGTTAGCAAAAGCGATCTTGTTTAACTGAGTCCAATTCATCACAGAATTTTGGTTCTTAATTTGATTTACCAGTCACATATACTGGTACGTATTGTGATTCCAGTTACTCCTATTATTATTGGTTTATCTGCTACTGAAGTGGAACCTTTATAATTACTTGAGGACACTGAAAGTGAACTTAGTGAAACAGTACTTGAATTTATTCAACCAGAAGTTGATCCCGAACCTATCATAGTTCAACAAGAAGTTACTTTTGAACCAAATTTTGTTCAAGAAATTCATCATGAACTTCTTGTTATTTTACTAGAACACTTGGATCCCGAAGTTGAACAACCAGAAGTTGTTCCTGTACCGGAAGACAATCGACCAGTTTATCCTCAAACAACTGTAACTGTTGAGACTTCTCCTTTACCACCGAGTCAAACACTGGAAATTTATTACGGACTTGATGGTGAAATCATTCCACCCGGTTTGATTGCTATTGAAGAGTAATTTGAAGTAGAAACTTCACCTAGAACTCCAACACATTTTGGACCAAGGATTTATCTTTATCCTTCTTTTCCTCAGTTAACTTTTACTACTCCTCTTGATCTTGTTTAATTTCAAACTCCCATAGATTCATTAGGAAATTTATTGGGTCATTTGACTATGGCTGAAACAAAATCCCAATCTGTATCATTTGTTACAGCTGCGATAGCATCTACTGTCGCTACTTCTTCGATGTTTACCACAACACCTGAGTCACATCTATATGGTGGTCCATCCATCCCACTGGGTTACCAATCATTATCTGGAACCCACTTTGATGTTTCTTCTAGTCCATGGTCTTCACCCATGTCATCCACAGGAATTTTACCTAGTTCTTCACTTACGGATACTGAACAGTTTGATCCATCAAGTCAATATCAATCTGGTCCATCCAGTTACCATCCAATGTATCCACTTAACACTGGATTACTTCCATATGGAGAACAATATGGTCAATCTTCTTATTTTCCATACTCTGGGGTGCCACCATATGGCAGTATACCGTCATCTTTAGGTCCAACTTATTCTGGAATGACTTTTTGTCAACGGAAACCTACAATGCTTGTTAAACCAAGGCTTGTGTATTCATTACAACCAATACAACCTGTTTCATGCATACTTACTACGCCCGTTGTTACAACTTTACCACAGTCGCAAGCTCAATTGATTGTATCTCAACCTTTGCAAGCTAGTTCTTCAACCTCTTACCCTCAAGTTTTAGGTCTACAGACTCAGTCTTCTCAAGCCATTTTACAACAACCATTTGTGTCTAGAATCCAACAACCTTAGGCTAGTTTACCATTAACTAGGATGACTTAGACTTATACTGGTCTAATTTATCCACGACCTAGTCAAACTTATACTGGTGGGAAACAACCGTTGTATCAAAAACCGTCGCAGCGACAATACCAACAACAACAACTCCAACAGTACCAAACTTATCCTGGACATGGTCAACAAGCCTATGCTGGGTTTGGTCAACAACAAGCTCACCTAGGTTCTAGTAAACAAGCCTATGCTAGTTTTGGTGAACAAAAAATTTATCCTGGTTCCAAACAACAACCTTATACTGGATATGCTCAAAAAACCTACCCCTATCAAGGTTACCAACAACAAATTCCTTATGCTGGTATGCAAAGGCCTATTGCCCAGGCAATTCCATCTTACCCTGGTTACGCTCAACCCAACCTAAATCGATAATTGCCTTTTTTCGCAACACTTGAATTACTAAATTTAAATCGGCTTACCAATGATCCCATTCCTTATTCAGCTTGGTGGCCGGTGATTCCACACAAATTGTCTTATGATATTCCTAAGTTCAATGGAAACCTTGGAGAAGATCCATCCAATCATGTTATGACTTTTCATTTATGGTGTTCATCCAACTCCTCTAACGATGATTCAGTAAGACTACATCTTTTCCAGTGAATGCTCATTGGTCTGGCTGCAAAGTGGTATATTGAATTAACACGATCTTATTTGACAACTTCACAGCCTTAGCCACTACACTTTTAACCCATTTCCAGTTACCCATCAGATATGAAATTGGAACGGAACTTTTGACCAACTTTAAACAGACCACTGCCACTCACATTTCTGATCATATTCATGAGTGGTTTCATCGTCATTGAATGGTCAAAACTTTTGTTCTTGATCAACTTTTAGCTGAGTGGTTTATTAAGTCCTTGTTTCCATCTATCACCGAGGATTTGTCTAATGGAGGAGTTGTTACTGAACAGAAATTAATTGCTCGTGCCCAATACTTAGACTTGATTTACACCCTGTTAGCGCTTGAAATTTCACCTCAGGCTGAAAAAGGTAAACTCCAAGGCAACATCAAACCACTTAGCCTCGTAGCTAGCCCTACGGCGCAGGAGAGGGCTCTCTCCGGTCTATCTCGGCAAAGATATTCAACGAGCAGAGATAACCAATAAAGAACACTGATTTTAGGCTAGTAAACTGATAAAAAGGTTTGATTTGGGATTTTTAGGGTTTTGGTGGAAAATTGAGGAAAGACAATTTTGGGTGTAGGGATTGGACACAATTTTCGTAGGGGGTTCTTTGGGGCGAGGTAGGAGACTGTATTGATGCCTTTGAAAGATTTGGATGGATGAGAATGACTGGTGAGGAGCTAAGGAGAGCAAGCAATCACCTTGAATTCTCCTTAAACAACTGAAAAC
>APFE030197112.1:80902-95654 GCA_000404065.3 Pinus taeda | reverse complement strand
TTGTTTTATGATGAATATTCAGATGCTATGTAATCGTTTGCTTTGTTAGTGTATGCAGGTCTGAAAGTGAAAGAGGAGCTCATTTGGATCAGCAAGGCTGGACTGCTACAACAAGCGTTGGACCTAAGGTAAGATCGAAAACATTTGAATTCTCGTAGAATGATGTGTATCTAGAGAAGGATAGCTCTTGTTTGGTTTGTTTGTCACTAGAGAGTCTTAGACTCCTAGGGAGGTTAGATTTGTCCGCAAATATAACTCATTCCGCATGACAAATATTGTTCTCTAAACTATTGGAATGAATGATGGCTTGGATCAAGCTAGATAACCATTTCAACTATGTCTTTACTCAAGACATGCATGAACACCCTCAGCTTACAAGGCTTTAGACCACTAATGCTCAATAGTTTGTAGATTCAATGAATGGATGGAGAATACTGACCATACCGGTAGATGCATATATAAACACATATGAATGGCTAGCTACAGGTAGTAAATGAGAACACTGACTGTACCAGTAGATGCATATATAAAACATATGAATGTCTAGCTACAAGCAGTAAAATAATCTTGCAAATCTAATTTATCAATGCAGAGATAAGATGACAGTTATCTGGTATTAGATACAAAAGAAACATGAACAACCTGTTTAAGTGCAAGCTTAGAACATAAGAGAAAATGGACATTGAACATATAACAACAAAAGAAGCTTGTACTGCTAATGAATGCAGATGAGAAGCTTGAATAGCAGAGTCTCAATAGTCTCTAGAAGTTGAACCCTTGTTACATTTAGTTTTCAACCTCCTATAAGCCTTTTACAATGCCCCTGAGCTCTCAAAGGCTCAGAATCTTAATCTATATTATCTGTCTTGTTAACTAACTGATGCGCTGACTAGGCAAGCATGGGATTTAGAGGTTCCTTCTTCTAACAAAAGGGTAACCGTATTTAGGTGGTTTTCTGTGCTGGTAGGGAGATCTCTCATGCTAGAGATGCCCCATTATTGATTCTATTGTTTTTGGTTGAGTGCTGTCTACTCCATGATTGTTTATTTCGGGCTGCATCATGCTGTGTTGCGCTGTGCTGCTCCATGACTTCTTTGTTGGTTTGGGATGAGCTGCGTGTATTGTGGCCCTTTCAAATGCTTAAAAATGATTACTTTCTGTTAACATAGAGCAATGCTGCCATATTGTGGACTTCTGCCAAAAATAATGATTGTTTATGTTAAACAGAAAATGTTGCAACAATGAGAAATCCTGCCCATCTCTGTCCTTTTTGGACTTCAAAAGTCTTCAAAAATGGTTTATTCCTCTATTGGGTCTGCCCTTTGGATCGCTGTCACCTATCGCAAGTGGCCTGGTCCCTTGCTTCCTTTGTATTTTGAAATACGCTTGAAAACACTGAAAATACATGAAAATTGGCCTCCCTTCGAACTTCAAATATTATAGATTTCATTCCCGAACCCTTTCGGGTTCGGGACCCATCGCAATCGGCGCTACCAAGCTTCCCTTTTTATTTCATTATATAACAAAAATACATTGAAAAAGACTTACCCACGGACCTGAAATATTATAAAATAACACTTATAATGCCGTTGTGTTCGGGACTATCGCATTGGCGCCACTCCTTAAGGTTTCTCCGATTGCGATCTATCGATGCAATGTGGGCCATCGATCTGCGCGCATGATTGTCGGTCCATGTTTAATCACCGATCGCAATTGCTCATTCCAGACTGTCTGCGCCAATTTGCCTCCGTTGGTGCGACCCGCCGATCTGATCATCGGAGATCGTTGATCGATGGTGTCTTACGCCGATTTCCATTGCCCGCCGATCAGATCTGCCGATTGCGATTTTTCGCTTAGATCTGGGCCATTGATCGGCCAGATCTAACGGTTGTTGTGCTTTGACTGTGTAAGCCTACGATACTTGGTTTTTTCATGGTTTTGGAGTGTTTTTAGCCTCCCGATAGTGTTTTCCCTCCCTTTTAAGGGCTCTCCTCCCATGCTTGTTTCGATCTTTGGATGATCTTAAGCACTTTTAAAGACTTTGGTAGTGTTTTTGGATCTATTAGCATGATTTTAAGCAAACTTTGGAGACTTTGGGAGTGTTTTGGATCCATTTTTGGGCCAAACGCTAACAAGGCTAACAGGTTCTTCAAGCACTCAAACAACAAGTAGACTATCTAGTAAAACACTTGCTATTTCAAATCAAACCTCTAATACACCTAATAATACACTTGCTTACGAAATAAATTCTATGTCATTTGACAAAGGTAAAAATGAAAAGCAACCTGGAAGCAAGAAAAAGGGGAAAACCAAAAAGAAACAAAATTCTCCCCCTCAAGAGAAATCATTTGATTCCTCTTTTCCAGCTAGGAAACCTTGTTACCCATGTATAATTTGTAATGAGGAGAACTTTACGTGAGACTGTCCTCACTGCTCTGAAGTCTCAAACCTTCTTAAGACTTCTAATACATCCGTTGTGTTGACAGACCCTTTTCCAAACCCAGAGACTCATTTGGTTGCTACAGATCATGCTTCCACTTAAAAAGTGCTTATGCTATCTGCCACTAATCCTAAGCCTGATGTTTTGGTGACTACATGAAGTAAAGATTACGTTAATCCACTGTCGTCGTCGAATAACCAGGCTATAGATCAACCCAATACTTCGACTTCGACTTCGTCTAACTCCATTCCACCACCCATTGCACCAGAGTTAACAATAAAACCGCCTAAGGTAGTTGTTCATAAATCTACATTCAACCCTCGAGCTCGAGCAACGCAAAATTATAACACAGTAGAAGATTTGGCTTAGTCACCTTCTGCTATGTCGATGCTTGAGGTGCTTCAAAATTGTCCCTCCCAAAAGCATGCTTTATTGTCTGCAATTGCTGGAATTGATCCAACAGATTCCAATCTCGTAGTTTTTAACCATGCGAGTTATACGCCACAATTACCAGTACAGTTAGCATTCTTGATCCAAGTAAATTCTTTGAATCAACTCATTCATCGAACCATTGTTAATGAAGGTGCATCTACTTGTATCATGTCAATGAATTTTTGGAAAACACTTGTCTCACTGCCTTTGTCATGATCACCTACGACGTTAAAAGCTTTTGACAGTCTCACTTATACACCTTGTGGAATTTTAAGTAACCTGCAGATAGAACTAGGGGGAAAAACTGTAACTGTTGAAGTTGAGGTCGTTGACAAACCCCTTGAATACAATATTTTACTAGGAAGACCATGGGTTTACGCAATGGCCATTGTGGTTTCGACATACTTTCGTATGATCGCTTTCCCTCATAAAGGCAGAATCATAATAATTGATCAACTTGCCTTCTTCACCTCTAGTTCATAGGCAACTGGAAGCGTTCCCTTAGTTCACAGACCTTCGCTATCTCTACAGAACATTGGAGTAGGTATCTTCAAAGATTCTTCCCTAATGGGCACCTTTTCACTACCATCACCATCACAAACGATGGAAGTTGAAAAAGTTGAGACCTGTAACATGATATCTTCCACTTCATCTGACTCATGGAAGATTTCCAATAATTTCGAAGTTGATATGCATAATGAAACTATGCCGCTAAGACCAATTGAGCTCGCATAGCAATCAATCTTTTTGGCTTGCACAACAAATCCAAATCCATCATCCCCGATTGTATGGGTTGATTGTTTGTTAGAATATGGTACTTCCTCTGATCCTTTTTCACGTATATTTTCTACTGATGAAGGAATCATCCAATCAATGGTGACAGAAGAAGAACAATGGGCAGATTATCATCATCGATCCCATCTTCCAGATCGTATAGAAGATATTCCAAATGAACTAAATCTCCCTTAAAACGTTGATTTCCTTTCAAATTATGTATTTATAGACACAGTCGATTCTGAACGAAAACTTATCAAATATCGAAGAAACCATTTCTGTCGATATTTTGACCAAACCTGGAATTGTAGAAAACATCCATGTAGGAAAATCTTGTTCTCCATTGGAACTTGAAACTTATTGTGCTCTTTTTCGTGAATTTTGCGAAATATTTGCTTGGTCATATGAGGAAATTCCAGGTATTAACACGAGATTAAAATGTATCTTGATGTCAAGCTGGTACGACATCGCCTCTATCCTATTCATCCAAAGAAAGCCGTTGCCATAAAAGCAGAAGTTGAAAAAATTTTGCATGCTGGTTTCATATACCCCGTTCCTCTTACCGATTGGGTTTCCAATATTGTTCCTATCATGAAGAAACAAGGAAAAATACGAGTGTGTGTTGATTATAGGGATGTTAATCATGCTTGCCCAAAATACAACTATCCCACTCCCTTTATCGACCAGATAATTGATGAATGTGCCGGATGTGAAATATTTTCATTTATGGATGGATTTTTTGGCTATAATCAGATCAATATCCACCCAGAAAACCAATCTAAAACTGCGTTTATTTGTCCTTAGGGCACATTCACATATAGGAAACTCCCTTTTGGTTTGAATAACGTTGGGGAAACTTTTCAGAGGGCAATGAATTATGCCTTCCATGAAATCAAACACATCGTTCAACCCTATCTAGATGAATTACCTACTCATTCACGGAAATGAGTTGATCACCTGCAACATTTGAGAGCCATATTTTTACGGTGTTGACACTACAAAATTAGACTCAATCCACATAAATGTGTGTTTTGTGTTGGTTCTGGATGTTTTCTTGGTTTCGTAGTGTCCAAAGAAGGAATTTGACTCGACCCCTTGAAGGTTAAGGAAATTCTTGATCTGCCTCCACCTTCCAATTTACTTCAGTTACAGAGACTCCAAGGGAAGGTTAACTTTCTAAGGAGATTCATTCCCAACTATGTCGAAATGGCTAAAGGATTCACTCATCTTTTGAAAAAGGGAATTCCCTTCCATTGGGACTAGTTTGCGCAAGTTTCCTTTGATGCTCTCAAAGATACCCTGATCCGAGCGTCATTAATGTATTCCCCTGATTATCATAACAACTATTTCTTGTATCTTGTCATTGTAGATACAACCATTACTATGGTTTTAGTCCAAGAAGAAGATGGGATTGAACATCCGATCTATTATTTGAATCGTAATCTCAATGATATGGAAGTTAAGTATTCTTACGCTGAGAAGCTAGCTTTGGCTTTCGTTCAAGATGTACAGAGATTTCGCCATTATATCCTTCTTGGAAAGACCACTATCATTCGGATTGCAACCCTATGACATACATCTTGTCACATTAATTACTGGGGGGCAAATATTCAAAATATATCATCATTTTGCAAGAATTTGATATGGAATTCATCAAATCCAAGTCAAAGAAATCTCTAGTTTTTGTCGAGCTTCTTTGCGACCTTCCCTTTACCGCCATCGACTCAATAATGGAACCATCAATTTTGGATGAGTCTCTGTTTCTGATCTCGTTAGCTGACCCTTGGTATGGAGATATACTGATCTATCTCCAAACCCAAACTTTCCGGTCCGATAGCTCTCTCTTGCAACAATGACGTATTCGATATCAAGCCAAAGATATATGATCATTGGCGACACCCTTTACTGTCATGGTATAAATACGATTTTCCGTAGGTGCCTCACACATGAGGACACCGAGAAAGTTCTAAATGATTGCCATTTTGGTGCTTGTGGTGGACATTTATCTGGTTATGCTACCGCATAGAAAATTCTCCATGATGGTTACTTCTGGACTACCATATTTAATGATTGCATTACTGTTTTTAGAAGTTATCATGCATGCCAGTTTTTTTTTATCTTAAAACTCGATTACCACCTGCGCCACTGTGTCCTGTTGTTGCTGTTGGACCATTTGAAAAATGGGGCATTGATTTCATGAGATGTAATCCTCACTTGGCTAGGGGGCATGCGTATATTATTGTTGTCGTTGACTATTTTACGAAATGGGCCGAGGCGATGCCTACATTAAACAACAATGGTGAGGCAGCTGCACTTTTTTTCTTCAACTATGTGGTTGCATAGTTTGGTGTACCACAAGTTTTAGTTACATATCATGGTTCACATTTTCGCAATCACATGATGACTGAATTAACTTCCAAGTTAGGAATCTCACATGATATTTCTAATCATTATCCACGGGATAATGGACAAGTTGAAGACATCAACAAAGTCCTTAAGCGAATGCTTCAACGAATGGTACGAGTTCACAAACGAAACTGGCCTTTGATCCTGTACTCAGCTTTGTGGGCTTACCGAACCTCGGTAAGAAACACAACTAGATTCACACCTTTCCAATTGGTGTATGGTCTTGACGCAATATTTCCAATAAAATGTGAGATTTCATCACTAAAACTTGCAATTGACTTATTACCTGAAACTTCTGATGAGGAAGCACGTTTCTTTGAACTCATCCATCTAGATGAAACACGTCGTGAAGCCACATTGGCCAACGAATCACATAAGAAACGAAATAAGGCGCAATATGACCACAATGTCAAGCCTCACATATTCTTCGAAGGAGACCTGGTCTTGCTTTATGATCATGAAGCCAATAAATTAGGAACATGAAAATTTGAACCACTATGGATGGGCCCCTACGTTGTCAAGTGTGTTTTGGCAAAAGGCTCTTATGCGTTTGTTGATTATGATGGAATTCCATTCTTGCAGCCCTAAAATGGGTTGTATCTTAAACGTTACTATGCTTGATTGTGCGTATTAAAAACACTGTATATATGCTTTGATTGTGTGTGTGTATCACAATGTGACTTTTAGAGTTTTTATGTGGTTAGTAATCCACTTTGCACTTGTTGCAGATGTCAGAATATTTGGATCCATTTTTTGGTTATGCCGATGGTGCTAGTCATAGTACACAGAACCTATCCTCTGCAGAATGGGCCATATTCGCTCCAAGTGGCGAGTTAGCGAGTTTTCAAGGGATTTGTATCGGTTGTTCTATGAACAATATCGCTGAGTATAGCGCATTTATCAAACTCCTCTTTGATGCCATTTCACTTGGCATTCGTCGAATCATCATTAGGCTAGACTCACAACCTGTCATACTACAACTTACGAATGTTTATACTGACCGAAATCCAACTATTCATAGTATATTCCTTAGAGTTCATCTCTTGGAAAGACATTTTGCTTACATTCAATATCAACACATTTCTTGAAACTCTAACACATTGATTGATTCTTTAGCGAATTACGTGTTAAACAAGCATTTATGACATATGTAAAGAGTAAATTTTCAATTCACATCAACAGTTGAATAGGATTACACATAACCATATAAAAGCACTGAAAGTAAAATAGATAGATGTTCAAAGTTTTTATAAAAATTTGTGTCCAAGACATGTTGGTCATCTGACCTCAAAAACTCAAAATGCATACAGTAAATCATCCTAAGTAGGATGCTCATGATAACAGGTCACTGCCTGAGATATCATTCGCAATAGCCTCATCCAACGGCTAGGTACACCAATAGTATGGCACTTTAGTCTCATCGGTAACTCCTCGATCTGAATATCTAGTATACCGAGGGTTAACCCCTCTATATGATGTTGCAACTTCGCTAGTGTCTCGATCAGATCTAAATCCTCAAGAACTGCTCTTCTGAAATTTCTCGCTGCTGGTTCACTCGCCTCCTGTTTATGACCCATTGGTCGAACAGTGCCAACATATGTATACATGAGAACGTTTTTAGTTTAGCCTTGGAAACATCAAAAAACACAAAAAATAAAAAATACATGGTCAAAACAATTTACCTATAGCACCCCATTGAGCACACATTGGTAATCTCAAATCTGGATCTCTACGGAAATCCATCCCTCAACTGAAGAATGTGGTAGAAAATGAGATTGATGACTGACCAGCATGTCTATCCATCAACTCTACCCATCTCTGCATCCGTGGATCTCCAGGACTAGCTAAACTCAGTGTCACATGCTGAGGTTGCATCAATGGAATTATCTCCAAAGTAAAAGTGATCAAGATCGATCCATAGCTGAAATTTTTCACCTTATCACTTTTTACTTTAGTTAGATTCTCTTTCATCAAAGAGACTACTGCCTCACACCAGTTGAACATAGTTGGCTTGAGACACTCGAGCGCATACTGCATGTATGATCTATTCACGACATGAAGTGTCACGCTACCCGCCAACTTTGCGATAGTAAAGAGGATTGTTCGCAAGGGCATATCATGAACATCCTTGATGTTTATCTTTCCATCTTTGCTACTGTGTACTTAGCCGGTAGAATTGTCGAATGTAGTCCCTCATTGATTCACCCCCACAATTAGAACCTGAAAGAGAAATGGGGGTACCACATCTCGACAATCTTGTGAGAAAGCAAATATCATCAACCAATATAGGGAGCACTTTGTCCCCTATGTGAAAAGCCTTTTCCGCTGGATCCCATGAATGAACTAAGAACTGCAATAGTTCTAACTGTTTCCCCATCCCAGATAACTTGAAATATTTGAGTAACCCACAATCTCTGAGGGCTTTAATATTACCGAGATCATTTAGGGAAACCATATCCTATTCTTCATGTTCTCTTTCACGCCATGTGATAGCCATTCTGATCCGATCAAAGTCTGAAACCAGACCATAGGCTTAGTTAGGATCCCTTTCATGCATAAAACTGAATATATTTTGGGTAGAAATGATGAATCAAATTTCTAAATTGTTCCCAACGCACCCCTGATCTTTAGACAGTGCAATGCAGAACAATTTCCCTTCTGATTGACTGCTCTACAATGCAGTTTTCGATGCATAAGGGTGCGTTGATCCTAGGGCATGATATATTCACCCTAGGGACCCTAAAACCCTAAAATGTTTGCCTGAAATTGAAAAAGAATGACCTTAAATGAAAGAGAAGAGGTAGATTCTCTACTTGGTCTTGACGACATGAATAATGTTCCACAGAATCTCCCACAATCAGCTGCTGAAGTTTGAGGTAAAATACTGGTTCAGAGCACAAAACTGAATGGTAAAATGACTTGGTAAATTCTTGTTTTATGGTTATTTCATGTTCATTTAATTAATAAACTATAGTTTTTACCTAATTTTACCAATGAAACAAGTATGTTTAATCTGTTTGGTGGTTCTTTGATTAGGTTTACAGCTAACATAGTGAAATTGACGTGCATGATCGTAAAATGTACTTTTGACCACAAAGCATACTTTTATCTCTTTTTCGAGCTTTGTTAAACATCGAAAAAGGAACCCCCCTAGAGTCCTCTTTCATCTCTTTTCAGACTCTCAAAATATGAAAATATTATTGAGTGCTTTTCCCTTTTAGCTTGTAAACAGATTCGAAATGACATCTATTCAGTATAAGTTTAACCCTTTTCTGGACTGAGATATATTACTTACGAAAAAGGAATACATTGATTGAACATGGTTAATAGGTTCTCTCTTGTATTATTTTACGCTTTTTCGGACTTGAGAGACAAATTTACGAAAAAGAACTTGTGGTGTTTTCTTTTTGTCCCTTTTCAAACTCTCTAAACATGAAAAGGATCAAGTTCTCATTGTCGTTAAACTCGTTAAAGCATCAAATATCGATAAACTTGTCCATCATGACAAGACCGAGTTTCACCTTTGCTAGACTCGTTAAAACATCACATAGTGATGGATTCACCCAAAGGGTAGAATTATACATCAAACATAGGTTATCCTCCTCAATCTTGTTAAAAAATAAAGAGGTACTGGTCAGCAATGACTGGGGAAAATGGGAAAAAGGATAAATCACTTTATGGTAGCAAGTCGCTCTTGAACATTACACTTTTGTTGGCATTATGATACAGGTGTTGTCCTTGATGGTAAATCACATAGATGACAGTTCACAGTGCAATGGGGTTAACAACAAAGGATTACAGATCAGACTCTACAAATTGAAGAAAGAGAGGTATACGCTGGTTCACTTTGTCCAAGTAGTGTATACACGTGAGTCCATAGAACCTAAAGAATGTATACATATACATGCAGTATCGCAATAGGAAAAGGGCGTACATATTGGAAAATCAAGGTTTTGGTCCAAGGTATTTGGTCTGAGGCATTTGGTCCGAGGTATTTGGTCTGAAGTATTGGTCCGAGGTATTTGGTCCTAAGTGGTTTTGGTCTGAGGTATTGAGAAAGGCCTAAAACTATATAAGGAGGAGAAGATCAAAGGGATAGGTATGAAAGCAATGAATATCTGTTGAAGAGTGAGATGAAAAGAAAATCTGCATGTTATGGGTTTCTGGTGCTTTGCTTGATTTGTACTAAGGATGAACCTTAGCGGTTGATGAGGGATGAGATCTAATGATGGATCAGGATCATGAGACCTAAAATGAATTATTATTATATGGTTTGATCATGGATAGTCTAGATCTGATTGCTAATGCATGATTTACATTGTAAATGTTTTGATCTGGGTATGACTGAAGTCTGGAATAGTTGTGATGTTTTAAGTTAGCATTTGCAGATTTGTACGATGGTTCGCTTTGGTAAAAGCGCGTATACATGTTGGTTCAACACATAAAAGTAGCGTATACATTATGAAATATGATATTTGAAGTTGCAGTTGGTTCTGGTGGTTGTTGTAGAGTTTTGGTTTCTGCTCTGTCTTCTAGTGACTGTGTTTTGATGACATTGTTCTAAATGTTCAGATTGGTTGATTGTGATTTGCTTCAGTGATGATGGGTTTTCAGTGATTGATTGATTCATTTGTGGCTGTTTCAGATATTGATGATTGAGTTTCAATGATTGGTTGATACAGATGTATTTGATGGTTGTATTGCAGTGGTGATTTATTTTGAGCTTCCATGTTATTGATGGGTCCAGTGTGAAAATTTGATGAAACATGACCTTCATATTGTAGTTTTGTGTACCAGGAGTATCTAGTCTAAAAATTCATGAAACGTGGTCCCTAGAGTATGCTGAGGGTTGAAGCCTTTAGTGAGGAAGTCGAATCTTCCTACCAGTAGTGGCTGGTGATTTGATCAAGGGGTTGGAGCTCCCTTCCAATAGCAGTTGGAAAACAAGTGAAGGTTGGAGCTCCCTTTCAGTAGCAGCTGGAAAACGAGTGAAGGTTGGAGCCTTTTATAGGCCAATGCCTACGTACTAGTAAATGGATAGGCTAGTACAAGATCCAGGGGGTTAGAGATCCCTTCCAATAGCAGCTAGAAAATGAGTGAAGGTTGGAGCCTTCTGTAGGTCGGTGCCTACGTACTAGTAAACGGATCGGAGAGTACAAGAGCTAGGGGGTTATAGCTCCCTTCCAGTAGAAGATGGAGAACGAGAGGAGGTTGTAGCCTTCTGCAGGTGCGTTCCTGCATACTGGTATAATTCTACACCAGTAAAAGATTGTAAAGAGGTTTTTCTTATATTAAAAGAAGACAACCGTAGGTGGTTTTTGTCCTGCATTGGGTTTCCAGCTTAAATCTTGGTGTTCATGTGTGTTGCTTATGTGTGATGGTTTATTTTGTTATCACTGCACATGGTTACTGTTTATATGATTAATGAAGTACTGATTCACTGATTAAATATGAACATATGATGAATTAACTAAATAATAAGTTTGTTGGATATACGCTGGTTTCTTTAAAGACAATTGTGTGTACACATGAGTTACCTTCATTGAAGTAGCGTACATAAATTTGAGTATGAAGTTATTGAGTTGATTAATACTGATTCACTCCCCCTCTCAATATTATTTCCAACAATTGATATCAGAGATGTTCCTTTGGCAGAAGCTTGATCGCTTGAAGGAGATCTGTAGAAACAATGGGGAAGAAGCCGAAGAAGAAAGCACCTAAGAAGAAGAAGAAATCTCAAAGGAACAGTGACAGCAGGAGAGACAATGGGCCATTAGGTGGAAGCAAGTATTTAGATTTAGAATCACCTTAGATTGAAGATAAACAAGCAAAAGAAGTATCAAGTACAAATTTTTGGTCTTCTAGTGATACTTTTCCCCATTCATGCATTGTTGAAGATATTGAAAGTGATAGTGAAAGAAATATAGAGGTAGAGGTTAAAAGACTTAGATAAAATTAGAGATCAACAAGATCTATTTAGCAAAAGGGAGTGTGCCTTCAAAGAACAAGTTACCATATTAAAAGCTCAGTTGTATGAAGGAAACAAGGTAAGGAAGTAGTACAAGGAAAAGGAAAATCATTATCAAAATCCGCAAGATGAAGTGACATCATTAAGAAATGAAGTAAATGAAAAGAGTACAACAATAAAGAGATTTAAAGATAGATCTGATTACTATGAAAGTATTAAAGCTTAGATCCTCTCTCTAAAATAAGATCTTGAAAAATCAAATAAGCATAATTAAGAGCTACTTCAAGTAGATGAAGAACAAGAAAATGAGATTCTCAAATTAAGGCAACAAGTGGAAGAAGGAAGAAAGGCTGAAGAAATCATGAAGAAGCAATATCTTGAAAAGGAAGAACAATTTCAGGTTGAGGTAAATATCGTAAAAGGTAAATTAGAAGAAAAGGATAAACTGTTACGATTTCAAGATAGTACTAAGATTTTGGATAATATTCTTAGTAGTCAAAGTTCCCTTACCATCAAAACTGGTATTGGTTTTCATGAATCTATTGAAGGTGAACCTATCTCTCAAGGTGAGGCAAGGAACTCTAATGCAAAATCTGAAATGCTCAACAAGGAGATGATAAGTCAACCCCATCAACAACCAAGGAAAGAAAGTCTTCAAAGAAAATATTTTACTCCTAACTATGGGAGTGATAGTTGGTTAATTCCTCCGATGAATAATGTCGAATGTTTTATATGTCATAATTTTGGACATGTTGACGCGAGATGCAAAAGTAGAATGGTTCAATATTGTCACACAGAAATATCATCAACTTCTAGGTACTTTAAGGGATATTGTTTTTCTTGCAATATGTTTGGTCACAAAGCCATTGAATACTATAGAAGGAATATGAAACATGTAAGATGTTATGCATGTAACAATTTTGGACATATATCAAAGGAATGAAGGAGAAAATTTTGGCCACCATACCAAAGGGAGAAAACATCATCACACTCAAAGATATGGAATAAAAAGGAATTACAGTCAGAAAGATGTGGAAAAGAAGAGTATACAGACATAACAGACTTAGATGGAGATGAAAGTGTGAAACTTTAGAATTCCAATTCTCATACGTAGTTATTATGAAGAGAAGTCGCATATATACGCGAGTTAGAAGTTGCACAGTCATGTATATGGTGTTTTGAAGAAAAATCAGTGGGAGAGACTCAGAAAAAGGGGTTTGATATTGTTAGTCAATTATCAAATATCTGTTTTGTTTTGATTGATGATGATGCCTTGATGATTTTTATTGATATTTACAATGATCATTTTTGACAATGAACGACTGGAATAGGTTCACGGGGAGCATATGCTTCTAATAATGCATTGTTGGCATTAAGTTAGAAGATCTTGGTACATGAAGATGTGTATATTGCTTGATCCACATAGTTGTTTTGATTCAGGTGACTCTTTTGATGATGGAAATATACAGGTTGTTGATCTTGATGCTGCTAAAAGATGTGAATGGTGCAGATCATATATGATGTATGATAGTTTCTGATGACTATCATGGTCTTGTTTAGATTTTTGGTTCTTGTTATAAATATCATGTATATCATTTAATGTAAAGGTCATGAAAATACCCAATTTGTAACCCCCCTATGCATGTGAAGGATGATGTAATAATTCCTATATTTCAATCATGTATAAACATTTGGTATATCCCCACTTGATTGGGTGGATGAGTTAAAATTGATGTATCCCCACTTGGTTGGGAGATTGATGTATTTATGAGTCATTGGTGATAGGAAGGTCATACTCAGATAGTTGAGTTATAGAGTCATGTTATTCTTTTTGAAAATAAAATAAAATTAGACTCTGCATGTGCTCACGAGGAGCATGGATGGTTTAGTGCATCTCAACATGTACAAAGGGGGAGCTTAATTAGAGAATTCAGCATGTACTCAGGGGGAGCATGGACAATGTAATGCATATCAAAGGGGGAGAATATCTTGGTCCGACCTTTTCCCTTAATGTCAGAGGGGGAGAGTGTATTGGTGTTGTTGTTGCCATCAAGTCAAAAGGGGTGATTGTTTAACATGTGTTGTCCTTCATGGCAACTCACATAGATGATAGTTCACAGTGCAAGGGGATTAACAACAAAGGATTACAAATTAGACTCCACAGATTGAAGAAAGATAGGTATACGTTGGTTCACTTTGTCCAATTAGCGTATACACGAGGGTCCATAGAACCTAAAGAGCATATACGTATACATGCAGTCTCGCAAGAGGAAAAGCGCGTATAGATTGGAAAATCAAGGTTTTGGTCTAGGGTATTTGGTCCGAGGTATTTGGTCCGAGGTATTTGGTCCAAGGTATTGGTCCTAAGTGGTTTTGGTCTGAGGTATTGAGAAAGGCCTAAAACTATAAAAGGAGGAGAATATCAAAGGGATAAGTGTGAAAGCAATGAATATCTATGAAGAGTGAGATCAAAATCAAATCTGCATGTTATGGGTTTCTGGTGCTCTTCTTGATCTGAACTAAGGATGAACCTTAGTGGTTGATGGGGGATGAGATCTAATGATGGATTAGGATCATGACACCTAAAATTAATTATTATTATATGGTTTGATCATGGATAGTCTAGATCGGATTGCTAACACATGATTTACACTGTAAATGTTCTGATCTGGGTATATTTAAAGTCTAGAATGGTTGTGATGTTTTAAGTTAGCATTTCTTATCTGTACACC
>APFE030197112.1:53156-80283 GCA_000404065.3 Pinus taeda | reverse complement strand
TTTAGTAGCAGTTGGAAAACAAGTGAAGGTTGGAGCCTTCTGTAGGCCGGCGCCTACATACTAGTAAATGGATAGGCTAGTACAAGAGCTAGGGGGTTGGAGCTCCCTTCCAGTAGCAACTGGAAAACGAGTGAAGGTTGGAGCCTTCTGTAGGCCGGCACTTATGTACTAGTAAACAAATTTACTAGTACAAGAGCTAGGGGGTCATAGCTCCCTTCTAGTAGAAGCTGGAGAATGAGAGGAGGTTGTAGCCTTATGCAGGTGGGTTCCTGCGTACTGGTATAAGTTTGCACCAGTATAAGATTGTAAACAGGTTTTTCTTATATTAAAAGAAGATAGGAGCAAGGGGTTTTTTTCCTGCATTGGGTTTCCACCTTAAATCTTAGTGTTCATATGTTTTTCTTATGTGTGATGGTTTATTTTATTATTACTGCACATGGTTACTGTTTATATGATTAATGAAATATTGATTCACTGATTAAAGATCAACATATGATGAATTAACTAAATCATAAGTTTGTTGGATATATGTTGGTTGCTTTAAAGAGAGTTTTGTGTACACGCGAGTTACCTTCATTGAAGTAGCGTACATAAATTTGAGTATGAAGTTATTGAGTTGACTAACACTGATTCACCCTCCCTCTCAGTGTTATTTCCAACAACTTTCACTTCATCTCTGTGACTATTTGGGTTGGGTTATCTTCTTGATGGTTATCATAACCTATGGTTTATCACACCATCCATCCTTTGGTTTTGGGTCAATGCTGCGAATTCATTCAGTGTTGTCGATATGTTCAAGAGAAGTCACTCAGTAAACTTCATCCTTTGCAATACTCATAAACCTTCATTTTCATGATCGCCATTCTTGAAAATTGTGTCATCAGTCACATTCTGTCTTCAAAATCATTACACTCGTTTCGTGTCGTTGATGGGGGATACATCAAGGCCCTCTTGTAACGAGTCGCTTCTTGTCGACATCAGCACATTATCCAGGAATTTGACTTAGAAACACCCTTCCAGTTCCTTTAGGCTTGCATACATCAATGGCAAGTTTCTCTCTTCCGACGACAGGTTGACATCACAGGCCTTTGACCGAAAGACTTTGTATGGTGTTCGACGTCAAAAAATCTATTCAAACCATGCAGAATGTACTGTAGTATCTTGAGAATCATTATCATTATTGGTGATTTCTCTCGCATCTGTTAACAGCTTACATCATTGGTTGGTAATGAAAAGGTGTCTTCCCATGTTCGACTTCAGATCACATTTTCACATGGTTAGACTCGTACTTGAGAAAACGATTGGATGAGATAGAGGACCCCAAATCTAGTTTCATCCATCCGGGCTACGATTTTATGAGAGTACTAAATCATCTATACGATGGATTTACACAAATGGTCATCTTATCATGGGTTTATATCTGTAGACGACTATCTGATTTATGTAAATGTAATGAAAAGTTTATATGTTGAGCATGGTTATGCCTTCCCTCAGTAATTCATGAAAAATTCAAAGATATCATGATATTATGTATTGTAATTGATGCAGGTCACCATATGCTTCAGATCCTCCTCATCACATCATAAAGCATATCACTCACCATTATCATTTTTGACTTTATGCATTAGGGGGAAACTGTTACAAGTCTATTTGGGCACATAACTCTCGATGATCAGATCAATATAAACAGGGTCTATCAAACCCTAATTCAGTTGCTACATGCCCTAGACATGCCACCTCATTGAGTGCTTTCATCCATGAGAGTTTCCTAACTTCAAACCCTGCTAAAGTGCTTCCTTGGATCTCCAGCGCACCCTTGGTTAGGGGTAAGTTCTCTACAGAGCAGGTAGCCCCATTCAAGGCTATGTTGCAGAGCACCTAAGCCCACTCAAGCCTATGCTGGGTGAGAATCCTCGAAATATTCATTGGATCCTGAGTATATTCCTCCTTTCTAGTGCCTTTTAGAAGGAACCTAGCTCCTATCCCATCAAGATGAGCCTGACTTAGGATAGTCTTGGATCATCAAATCATATATCCTCTCATCCCTTTGAACATGGAAACTAATCATCAAATTATAGAAAACCATTTAATGCCATATTAATGACAAAACCACTTGCATTCATCTATAAATTGGCCTGCCATCATAGAGCCAAGGGGCTTAGATATTATAGAGAAATAATGTTGGTTTAGAGACTTGAAATCATTGTCAAAGTAATGTTATGTTTTTGGATTGATGTTACTATTGGTGTGATGAGGGCTTGGACTAAGCTAGATGAGTGACACGAGATCGAACCAAATTGGTTGTAACTTCTCCTTCTATCAATAAATAAAGTTGTTTGTTCCTTTTCCAATTCTTTTGTCTATATCTATAATGAATTTATGTTCAAATGTCGCCGATTCCATTTGTTTACAATAAATATATCATATGCTTTGATTGTTGTCGTATTTTGTTTATGTTGTAAGGTACCAATTGAGCGAATTCAGTTTGAGCGGGAGCGACGGGAGCAACTAAAAGGAGATCAAAGGAAGTGAAGGATCACAAGTAGGTTCTTTTATCTTATCTGTTTATTGTAGGAAAAGGTTAAACATATTTACTTCAATTGTTCTAAGTGTAACTACCCACTTAAGGGAGATATACTTATCCGTAGGTATAAATTCCGTATAAAAATTTCCCATCTCAGTCTCCCAGTGACCTCTAAGAAATTTTCACTGAGAGTGCTTGGAGCTCGCATCTCGGCTTGAAATCTACCGTTCACAGTTTCAAGAGCCTTGTATTCTTTCTTGGTCACCTGCATCCGAAAGCGAAGGATAATGCATCATGAGTGATTGCAGATGCAGGTACATAGATGAGACATGATGTGATGATGAACAAGATGAACAAGGAGAGCAATGCGAAGAAATTTGTTCGCGAACAAACGAAAAAAGAATGCATGCAAGGAGATTCTTTGGTGAACGGACGAACAAGGAATGCATGCAAGGAGATTTTTTCGCGAACAGACGAACACATGAAGCATGTCAAAGTACAAGAGAAGGAGGAACATGCATGTGCAAACATCAAGCAAACACCAAGACCATCGAAGGCTTCACACACCTTGCCATGTGAAGATGAAGCTATGATACACCAAGAGCACATTCATCACTCAACAACACTGCAGCTCAACATGGACACCACCACAAGCATGAAGATACTAGCTCTGTCCTGTCGAGTCATGTCCTGAGTCATGTTGGCCACATCACTATTGTGGGCCTTACTGTTGTAATCAATGTAATGTAACGTGGAAGTGTAAGAGACCCACATCTAAATCTAAAAAGTCATGTAAATTTGAAGAGTCATGTAAGTCGAACAATCATGAGGGAAGTCGAACAGTCACAAGGGCCAGTTTTACCCTTTGCTATAAATACCCCTCATTTGTACATCCAAAAGAATTTTCACCTTGGCTCCTCCCACATAGCCTTGAGAGTTTGTAATATTTTCTTTGGGGAGCAAGCAGTGGATCCAATGTCCCGCTTACGGGGTTAGTGATGTATGGTGTACCGATGTGTCTTGGAACTTTCACTTAATTCAAAAGCTTGTTAACATGCCAACACGTTTTCACACATGTATTGTAATTGTTTATAAGACTATTCTTTGAACACTTGTAATGCATGTTGTTTTAACCTGTGTTAAGACAGTTGAACTATTTTGGTTGTTCTAATACATATGCTTATGAAAAAGTGTTGTATAAGTTTTTAACATTTCTTTCCCATGTGGGCTACCTCGCCAGACACTAGACATAACCATTCCCATAAACTTGTTATAATGACCGTCACACTAGCGTGGACTATTCCACTGGGTGTTGTATGTGTTATCCATTCATTGTGTGTTTGTGACTGCCGCATCTGTGTGGACTACTCCATCAGAAGTTGTGCATTTCCTATCGTGTTGTGCGTCTCTGAAAGAGTTGGGACTCTTCCCTTTCGACTAGAGACTCACTTTCACCCTCCCCCTCTGCGGAGAAAGAACCTTCACACAAGTAACACTAGCACTCACAAGGCATGCGAACCTCGTTGTTCAAAGACAAAGTAGACCACTCTCACGTGTTGACAAGCAAGAGCTAAGGAATATCTTTAAGATAATGGAAACCAGTCCATCGTACTGGAAGGGACTCCTACACCAAATGGTGTGAAGTCTAGTTAGGACTTCATACCGGGGAGATCCCCTAAATGTTGGCAGGTCCAACTACTCTAAGAGATTTTTCTTCATTCTCTATTCCTTGAATTGACCCTTTTCAAGGTAATACCCCAACTAAAGTTTCCTTTTGAAATCAGATCTAGCTCAAGGGTGTAAAACTGCAAGAAATTTGGGTGTAATTATGCCTATGGCTAGGTGGAGAGTGGTAATCACTTATTTGGTTTCCAACATTATTAAAAAGAAAAAATAAGTGTATTAATTTATTCCAAATGAACTGTAAATGTTGTTCAATGCGTCATGTTTAAATGTTAGGTTGAAATTTAATATGTACATATTGATGCAAGAGCATCTCTTATTTTGTAATTATGTATTTATTTAATTTCGAAAATATAGAAATTTCTATATTTTATGGAGACTTCTAGAATTTGTTAGAGATTAACAAGTTAGGATAGATTCCTAGAATTGAGAGGATTTCTCTCAACTTCCCCCAAATATCCAAGAAGGAGTTTTCTCTTTGAGGAATTAGAGAGTTTTCTTCCTCAGGAATAAATAGACATGTAGTTCATTTGTAAACCCAAGTTTTGAAGAGAAAATAAATTATTAAATGTTATGTTTCTTTTTATGAGAAATTCCTCATCTGGTCTCTGCATCACATGTGCATCAATAGGATGAAAAATATCGTATTTCCTTATTGAATATGTATGAAAATTATTTGAGTAAAATACTCAATTTTCTTGGATGTTTTTTATATTCCCTCCATGAATATGAATGTTGCATGCAAATGAAGCCTTTCTCATATGTTAATAGAAATCATTCTATGTAATGTGTTCATAATATGAGAAGTTAGCCTTGGGTTGTAATGGATATAGTCTCTACTGTTTCACGAATCTGGGCATGATTATTTGTGGTACATGTTGTAATGGTTTGGTAAACCTATGTACCTAAGGTGAGAAGTCTGGACTACTTGGTCAAAGGCAGAGAAATGTATATTGGCTTAGGAAGAGGAGAAAGAGAGTCGAATAGGAATTAAGGAAAAAATCCCCCAAGTGCCTTATAAATTTAGATTTTTGGGAGGGCTTGATCCTAGCCCCTAGTCACATTAGGAACTAGTAGAAAGGGGGGCATATCATAATTTTCGGTCCTAGGAGGATCAATGAGATACACCCTATATTGAAAGAAACTTCGATATGTCATGTTGGCAGAAAAGTTTGATTGAATTTTAACCCATGGTTCAACCTAGGGTGTTGTTGACAGTGTTGGACCCGCCAGCATGTCAGGGGATCTCCCCGGTAAGAAGTCCCAACTAGACCTCAGGGTGTTTGGTTTAGGAGTCCCAACAGGGAAGGTGTATGAACATCAGGAAACAATTTATGTCGATGATTTGACCGTCCAAGAGAAATTTCCTTCAAAACCCTAGGAGAGGGAAATGACCTTACCTAGGCGCAACTGAAGCATGAACAATGTGTAAAATGACTCATTAGACACTGAGATGATAATGAAAACCCTATGAATGATGATAGAATCAGCTGAATAGTGACATAGATTGACATTTGGGCAACTTTGAAAAGAGTGAGAGCAAACCCTAGACCTAATGCCTAGTGACCAAATTTTGCTTGAAGACTCACTCAAATGAAAAAATTTGACCTTGACACTTCAAAATCACTTTGTAAGAGCATATTTGATCACTGGAGGAAGGCTGGAAAGATTGACACTAACACACCCAGTCTAGCACGCGCTATGATAAGATTTCAAATGCACTTAGACCATCTTTTATTGTTCCACTACCTCCATCCAGTAAGGACTCTCATGCCGGTGATGGTGTGATAGGTTCTGTTATCACTCCAGGAAACTCTCCTAGGTTGCAGATTGGAGATGTCTGGTAATATGTAATCTTCAATATTGTTCTGTGAACTATTAGAATGAATGATGGTTTGGATCAAGCCAGATAACCATTTTAACTATGTTTTTACTCAAGACATGCATGAACACCCTAAGCTTACAAGGCTTTGGACCACTAATGCTCAATAGTTTGTAGATTCAATGAATGGATGGAGAATACTGACCATACCAACAGATGCATATATAAACACCTATGAATGACTAGCTACAGGCAATAAATGAGAATACTGACTGTACCGGTAGATGCATATATAAAACATATGAATGGCTAGCTACAAGCAGCAAAAGAAGCTTACAAATCTAATTTATCAACACAGAGATAAGATGACAGTTATCTGGCATTAGATACAGAAGAAACATGAACAACCTATTTAAGTGCAAGACTAGAACAAAAGAGAAAATGGACATTGAACATATAACAACAAAAGAAGCTTGTATTGCTAATGAATGTAGATGAGAAGCTTGAATAGCAGAGTCTCAATAGTCTCCAGAAGTTGAACCCTTGTTACATTTAGTTTTCAGCCTTTTATAGGCCTTTTACAATGCCCTTGAGCTCTCAAAGGCTCAGAGTCTTAATCTATCTTATCTGTCTTGTTAACTGACTAATGCCCTGACTAGGCAAGCATGGGCTTTAGAGGTTCCTTCTTTTGACAGAAGAGTAACAACATTTAGGTGGTGCTATGCTGGCAGGGAGCTCTCTCGTGCCAGAGATGCCCCATAATCGATTCTGTTGTTTTTGGTTGAGCGTTGTCTGCTCCATGATTGTTTGTTTCGGGCTGCATCGTGTTGTGTTGCTCCATGACTGCTTTGTTGGTTTGGGATGAGCTGCGCATCCTGTGGCCCTTTCAAATGCTTAATAATGATTACTTTATGTTAACACAAAGAAACACTGCCATATTGTGGACTTTTACCAAAAATAATGATTGTTTCTGTTTTAAACAGAAAATGCTGCAACAATGAGAAATCCCGCCCATCTCTGTCCTTTTCAGACTTCAAAAGTCCTCAAAAATGATTTATTCCTCTATCGAGTCTACCCTTTGGGTCTCTGTCGCCTATCACAAGTGGCCTGGTCCCTTGCTTCCTTTGTATTTTGAAATACGCCTGAAAACACTAAAAATACATGAAAATTGGCCTCCCTCCGGACTTCAAATGTTATAGATTTCATTCCCGCACCCTTTCGGGTCTGAGACTTATCACAATCGGCGCTGTCAAGCTTCCCTTTGTATTTCATTATATAACAAAAATACACGAAAATACATTGAAAAAGGCTTACCCGCGGACCTGAAATATTATAAAATAACACTTATAATGTCGTTGGGTTTGGGACTTATCGCATCGGTGCCACTCCTTAAGGTTTCTCCGATTGTGATCTGCCGATGCAATGTGGTCCATCAATATGTGCGCGCGATTGATGGTCCACGTTTAATCGCCGATTGCAATCGCTCATTCCAAACTGTCTGTGCCGATTTGCCTCTGCTGATGTGACCCGCCGATCCGATCTTCGGAGATCGCTGATCGGTGGTGTCTTACGCCGATTGCCACTGCCCGCCGATCAGATCTGCTGATTGCGATTTGCAGCTTAGATCTGGGCCATTGATGGGCCAAATCTAATGGCTGTTATGCTTTGACTGTGTAAGCCCGCGATACTTGGTTTTTTCATGGTTTTGGAGTGTTTTTAACCTCCCGATAGTGTTTTTCCTCCCTTTTAAGGGCTCTCCTCCCATGCTTGTTTCAATCTCTGGATGATCTTAAGCACTTTTGAAGACTTTGGGAGTGTTTTTGGATCTATTAGCATGATTTTGAGCAAACTTTGGAGACTTTGGGAGTGTTTTGGATCCATTTTTGGGCAAAACACCAACAGGGCTAACACTGGCTCCTTCTGGGGATGAAAACCTCCTTGTGAGGTTTCAAGAACTATAGAACAATGCCTTTCCTATAAAACCAAAAGAAAATCTTCCTCCTAGTGTTCCAATGGGCATGGAGTCTATTTAGCATGAAATAAAAACAAGAAAAAACATATTTACAATACCAAGGCTTTAAAGCCTTAAATGAAATAAAGTTTGAAGAACAACCCATTGAATGGGCTACCAAAAACATCTCCTCCTTCCTTTAATGCATCCCTTTTGAGAAACCAGTCGCCAAACTGAAAATTGACCCTTTTTTCCTTTCTGTTAAAGGTTTCTTTTTCTTGGTCAATGTGCATATCAGCAAATTCAACAAAGACTTGCAAAAGCCTATTAATTTGATCATCTACTTCAAAAAATTTCCAACATTTGACATTATCAGGCAGAGATGGTCTACATTTAACCTCATCTCTGTATGATTTCAGCCTTGGATGTTTTGCTTAGAAGGTTTTGTACACCTGCTAAATGATAAGGTATGCTTCATACTCTATTGTGTTATTTGTGACCTGAAAAGTTAATCTAAAAGATGAATCAATGTATTCCTCTATGGGGGACACAAGGACTACACCTACTCCTATAGCTTCCTTAGAGAAAGCTCCTTCAGAACATGTCCCAAATCGGTGGGCCTTCTTCCTTTGTGATCTGGAAAACTGGTTTTTTAAGCTACGTAGAGGCCAACTGAGATTCTTCAATCTGAAGAAAACATGCTCCAAAATCAGTGTCAATAGCATAGATGGGATGATTAGTAGGATTCCTTTAATCATTGATGCTATAAGCCAACTGAGCTTCTCTGTATAATCTCCTGCTTTCACCTCCAAAAACTGGGACAATAGCATAAGATAGATCATTTTGCAATGTTCCACCTAATCTCTTGATCTAGCCTCTGGAAAGCAACACACCAAACTTGGGGCGTACATATGCTACCACAATATCCATCATCATGCTCTTCATGGGAAGCTGAGACAAAGTGATGGCTAGGTCCTTGATTAATCCCAAGCATTCCAATTTTCTAGATTCAAAAGAAAACAAGTCATGATAAGGCTTGGTAATGTCAAGACCCAATTTATCCATGACAGCCTTGGGCATTAGATTATGGCTGGCTATGGTGTCCAGAAGGCAGTTGTGAAGGATATTATCATGAATAGACATAGAGACATAGAATGATGGGGAGTTGTCTTCACAATTTTCAATCATTGGGCTGAGAATAATAGCTGGTTGGTCATCTTGAAGATTTACATAGTTTGTGGAGGCTTGGATGGCTTTAGGCTCAAAGACCTCAAGGATGGATCTTTTGAAGGACTCATTCTTCACTAGTTTAATCAGAGGCATGGGTATTCTTAGCTTCTAAATTTTTGATTGAAAAATAAAAGAAGAAAGGGACTTGTCAAGGCCTCTTACCTCTATGGCTGGAGCTTTGAGGATGATAGGATCAATTGCTGGTTGCTTCTGCTTATTAGCTTGTTGTTCTGCAGGGAAAACAGCTTTATGAACATGAGTTTCCTTGAAATTATTCATCTTTGACCTCAAATTATATTTGTGTTGATCTTCAGTTTGTAGAACAGCTTCACCATCCAATTCTTGGCTGATCTGGTCATTTAATAATGACTTTTCATAGGCAGCTAAGGTCAAAAAAGGGGCACTGCATTTGTCTTCCATACAATGGATCTCATCATCTTCTTCAAACTGCTCTTCCTCCATGACTGCATTTTGAAAAGGGGTCTTCACCCTTTGGTCTTCATTGGCATCTTTGCTTTTTTGCAGAATCTGCAACTGCTCATTTGCTCTTGTATATGGATTTGGATTTGGAGGAGCAAAGGTGTTAGGAACTCTTCCTTTCCCAGAGTGTTTCTCAACATTTACTTTGGAGATATTAGAGGCTAATGTTTCTATCATCTTGGTCATTTTATCTATCCTGGGATCAGAGGATGATGAAGACTCGCCCCTTTGTCTCCTTCTACTAGCATTTCCCTTGAGCTTCTCAGTAGCCATGATGTTTGATTCTACTTCCAAGGTTGCATCCTGCATATCAGCCAAAGAAGCACATCACCTCTCCCTCAATAGTAAACAGAAGTCAGAATAAAATGCATTGGCATAGATGAGTCTATCAGAGGTAGTGGTGGGTTTTACTTTAGCTGGTATCTTGCTGTACATGCGGTTAAATATCTTATTAAAATCCGACAGCAGCTCACCATTTTCCCTCTTTAAGTTCCCAAAATTAGTGTGGTAGTAGAGGAGATCCTTCTTATCCCACCAATGCTTTAGAAATGCATCATCTAAAGCCTCAATATCTACTATATATCTCGGGGTATGTTCTCTGAACCATTTTCTAGCCACTCCATCTAGGCCTTGGACAAAGACTCTCATCCAGAGATCATCTTCACTAATGTCTAGGTTATCAGCATAGCTATAGAATGATTCAAGATGTTCTTCAGCTGTAACACCTTCAGTCCCAATCAACTTAGGCATATACTTCTGATATTCTCTAGTAGGCATGGCATTCAAAGGAGTAGGAAATACTAAAGGTCCATACCTGGCAGCTATGATTCTTTCCATTTTGGTAGGATTTTGTGGGCCTGCCATAGTTGTGGTGGCTATGAGGGTACTGGAAATCTGAATGATAGATGGCTGAGGAGTGATTGATAGGACTGAAGGAGTATGATGGATAGGAGGTGAGGTTTCCTTTGGGCTTACAACAAAAGGAGAACCTAAAGAATAAGGAGCTTTATGAATCTCTGAGAGTTTTTCTTCACTGCTAGTATTAGATGCTATCCTCTAAACATGTATTTGTTCTATTACAAAATTTTATTGAAGAGATATAGAAGATTGTTTAGGTTTACCTGAACCTGATGCTCCTTTCTGCAATACCTTTCTTTCTTTGATGGTTTTTTCAGGGTCAAGTACTGGGCCAGCTTGTGGCTTCTGAGGATTTCTCCGAGTATGCCTCACAAACTAAGCCAAAAGTATGAAGTGGAGTCGCCAAGAGGTTCGTCCTCTAGTAGAATCGCCAGATAGATGATTGCAACCAAAAAAGTACCTAGACTTTATCTATCATCAAAGCTGGATCTCTATCATTTCCCAGGGAAGCTGAGCTTCAGTTTCCTCTCCCCTGTAGTGGCACCAATTATGTTATCACTCCAAGAAACTCTCCTAGGTTGCAGATCAGAGATGCCTGGTAACATATAATCTTCAATATTATTCTCTAAACTATTGGAATGAATGATGGCTTGGATCAAGCCAGATAACCATTTCAACTATGTTTTTACTCAAGACATGCATGAACACCCTCAGCTTACAAGGCTTTAGACCACTAATGCTCAATAGTTTGTAGATTCAATGAATGGATGGAGAATACTGACCATACCAATAGATGCATATATAAACACATATGAATGGCTAGCTACAGGTAGTAAGTGAGAACACTGACTGTACCAGTAGATGCATATATAAAACATATGAATGTCTAGCTATAGGCAGTAAAATAAGCTTGCAAATCTAATTTATCAATGCAAAGATAAGATGACAATTATCTGGTATTAGATACAAAAGAAACATGAACAACCTGTTTAAGTGCAAGCTTAGAACATAAGAGAAAATGGACATTGAACATATAACAACAAAAGAAGCTTGTATTGCTAATGAATGTAGATGAGAAGCTTGAATAGAAGAGTCTCAATAGTCTCTAGAAGTTGAACCCTTGTTACGTTTAGTTTTCAACCTCCTATAAGCCTTTTACAATGCCCCTGAGCTCTCAAAGGCTCAAAATCTTAATCTATATTATCTGTCTTGTTAACTGACTGATGCCCTGACTAGGCAAGCATGGGATCTAGAGGTTCCTTCTTCTAACAAAAGAGTAACCGTATTTAGGTGGTTTGCTGTGCTGGTAGGGAGATCTCTCATGCTAGAGATGCCCCATAATTGATTCTATTGTTTTTGGTTGAGTGTTGTCTACTCCATGATTGTTTATTTCGGGCTGCATCATGCTGTGTTGCGCTCTGCTGCTCCATGACTTCTTTGTTGGTTTGGGATGAGCTGCGTGTATTGTGGCCCTTTCAAATGCTTAGCAATAATTAATTTATGTTAACATAGAGCAATTCTTCCATATTGTGGACTTCTGCCAAAAATAATGATTGTTTATGTTAAACAGAAAATGTTGCAACAATGAGAAATCATGCCCATCTCTGTCCTTTTTGGACTTCAAAAGTCTTCAAAAATGGTTTATTCCTCTATTGGGTCCGCCCTTTGGGTCGCTGTCACCTATCGCAAGTGGCCTGGTCCCTTGCTTCCTTTGTATTTTGAAATACGCTTGAAAACACTGAAAATACATGAAAATTGGCCTCCCTTCGAACTTCAAATATTATAGATTTCATTCCCGAACCATTTCGGGTTCGGGACCCATCACAATCGGTGCTGCCAAGCTTCCCTTTTTATTTCATTATATAACAAAAATACATTGAAAAATGCTTACCCACGGACCTGAAATATTATAAAATAACACTTATAATGCCGTTGTGTCCGGGACTATCGCATTGGCGCCACTCCTTAAGGTTTCTCCGATTGCGATCTATCGATACGATGTGGGCCATCGATCTGCACGCACGTTTGTCGGTCCATGTTTAATCACCGATCACAATTGCTCATTCCAGACTGTCTGCGCCAATTTTCCTCCGTTGGTGCGACCCGCCGATCTGATCATCGGAGATCGTTGATCGATGGTGCCTTACGCCGATTGCCATTGCCCGCCGATCAGATTTGCCAATTGCGATTTTTCGCTTAGATCTGGGCCATTGATCAGCCAGATCTAACGGTTGTTGTGCTTTGACTATGTAAGCCTACGATACTTGGTTTTTTCATGGTTTTGGAGTGTTTTTAGCCTCCCGATAGTGTTTTCCCTCCCTTTTAAGGGCTCTCCTCCCACGCTTGTTTCGATCTTTGGATGATCTTAAGCACTTTTAAAGAATTTGGTAGTGTTTTTGGATCTATTAGCATGATTTTAAGCAAACTTTGGAGACTTTGGGAGTGTTTTGTATCCATTTTTGGGCCAAACGCTAACAAGGCTAACAGGTTCTTCAAGCACTCAAACAACAAGTAAACTATCTAGTAAAACACTTGCTATTTCAAATCAAACCTCTAATACACCTAATAATACACTTGATTACGAAATAAATTCTATGTCATTTGACAAAGGTAAAAATGAAAAGCAACCTGGAAGCAAGAAAAAGGGGAAAACCAAAAAGAAACAAAATTCTCCCCCTCAAGAGAAATCATTTGATTCCTCTTTTCCAACTAGGAAACCTTGTTACCCATGTATAATTTGTAATGAGGAGAACTTTACGTGAGACTGTCCTCAATGCTCTGAAGTCTCAAACCTTATTAAGACTTCTAATACATCCGTTGTGTTGACAGACCCTTTTCCAAACCCAGAGACTCATTTGGTTGCTATAGATGATGCTTCCACTTAAAAAGTGCTTATGCTATCTGCCACTAAGCCTAAGACTGATGTTTTGGTGACTACATGAAGTAAAGATTACGCTAATCCACTGTCGTCGTCGAATAACCAGGCTATAGATCAACCCAATACTTCGCTTCGACTTCGTCTAACTCCATTCCACCACCCATTGCACCAGAGTTAACAATAAAAACGCCTAAGGGAGTTGTTCATAAATCTACATTCAACCCTCGAGCTCGAGCAACGCAAAATTATAACATAGTAGAAGATTTGGCTTATTCACCTTCTGCTATGTCGATGCTTGAGGTGCTTCAAAATTGTCCCTCCCAAAAGCATGCTTTATTGTCAGCAATTGGTGGAATTGATCCAATAGATTCCAATCTCGTAGTTTTTAACCATGCGAGTTATACGCCACAATTACCATTACAGTTAGCATTCTTGATCCAAGTAAATTCTTTGAATCAACTCATTCACCGAACCATTGTTAATGAAGGTGCATCTACTTGTATCATGTCAATCAAATTGCTGGAAAACACTTGTCTCACTGCCTTTGTCATGATAACCTACGATGTTAAAAGCTTTTGACAGTCTCACTTATACACCTTGTGGAATTTTAAGTAACCTGCAGATAGAACTAGGGGGAAAAACTGTAACTGTTGAAGTTGAGGTTGTTGAAAAACCCCTTGAATACAATATTTTACTAGGAAGACCATGGGTTTACGCAATGGCCATTGTGGTTTCGACATACTTTCGTATGATTTCTTTCCCTCATAAAGGCAGAATCACAATAATTGATCGACTTGCCTTCTTCACCTCTAGTTCATAGGCAACTGGAACCTTCCCTTAGTTCACGAACCTTCGCTATCTCTACAGAACATTGGAGTAGGTATCTTCAAAGATTCTTCCCTAATGGGCACCTTTTCACTACCATCACCATCACAAACGATGGAAGTTGAAAAAGTTGAGACCTGTAACATGATATCTTCCACTTCATCTGACTCATGGAAGATTTCCAATAATTTCGAAGTTAATATGCGTAATGAAACTATGCCGCTAAGACCAATTGAGCTCGCATAGCAATCAATCTTTTTGGCTTGCACAACAAATCCAAATCCATCATCACTGATTGTATGGGTTGATTGTTTGTTAGAATATGGTACTTCCTCTGATCCTTTTTCACGTACATTTTCTACTGATGAAGGAATCATCCAATCAATGGTGATAGAAGAAGAACAATGGGCAGATTATCATCATCGATCCCATCTTCCAGATCGTATATAAGATATTCCAAATGAAATAAATCTCCCTTCAAATGTTGATTTCCTTTCAAATTATATATTTATAGACACAGTCGATTCCGAACGAAACTTATCAAATATCGAAGAAACCATTTCTATCGATATTTTGAACAAACCTGGAATTGTAGAAAACATCCATGTAGGAAAATCTTGTTCTCCATTGGAACTTGAAACTTACTGTGCTCTTTTTCGTGAATTTTGCGATATATTTGCTTGGTCATATGAGGAAATTCCGGGTATTGATTCTAGTATAGTTGAACACGAGATTAAAATGTATCTTGATGTCAAGCTGGTATGACATCGCCTCTGTCCTGTACATCCAAAGAAGGCCGTTGCCATAAAAGCAGAAGTTGAAAAATTTTTGCACGCTGGTTTCATATACCCCGTTCCTCTTACCGATTGGGTTTCCAATATTGTTCCTATCATGAAGAAACAAGGAAAAATACGGGTGTGTGTTGATTATAGGGATGTTAATCATGCTTGTCCACAATACAACTATCCCACTCCCTTTATCGACCAGATAATTGATGAATGTGTCGGATGTGAAATATTTTCATTGATGGATAGCTTTTTTGGCTATAATCTGATCAATATCCACCCAGAAAACCAATCTAAAACTGCGTTTATTTGTCCCTAGGGCACATTCACATATAGGAAACTCCCTTTTGTTTTGAAGAATGCTGGGGAAACTTTTCAGAGGGCAATGAATTATGCCTTCCATGAAATCAAACATATCGTTCAACCCTATCTAGATGAATTACCTACTCATTCACGGAAACGAGCTGATCACCTGCAACATTTGAGAGCCATATTTTTACGGTGTCGACACTACAAAATTAGACTCAATCCACATAAATGTGTGTTTTGTGTTGGTTCTGGATGTTTTCTTGGTTTCGTAGTGTCCAAAGAAGGAATTTGACTCGACCCCTTGAAGGTTAAGGAAATTCTTGATCTGCCTCCACCTTCCAATTTACTTCAGTTACAGAGACTTCAAGGGAAGGTTAACTTTCTAAGGAGATTCATTCCCAACTATGTCGAAATGGCTAAAGGATTCACTCATCTTTTGAAAAAGGGAATTCCCTTTCATTGGGACTAGTTTGCGCAAGTTTCCTTTGATGCTCTCAAAGATACCCTGATCCGAGCGTCATTAATGTATTCCCCTAATTATCATAACAACTATTTCTTGTATCTTGTTGCTGTAGATACAACCATTACTATGGTTTTAGCCAAGAACAAGATGGGATTGAACATCCGATCTATTATTTGAATCGTAATCTCAATGATATGGAAGTTAAGTATTCTTATGTGGAGAAGCTAGCTTTGGCTTCCGTTCAAGATGTACAGAGATTTTGCCATTATATCCTTCTCAGAAAGACCACTATCATTCGGATTGCAACCCTATGACATACATCTTGTCACATTAATTACTGGGGGTCAAATATTCAAAATAGATCATCATTTTGCAAGAATTTGATATGGAATTCATCAAATCCAAGTCAAAGAAATCTCTAGTTTTTGTCGAGCTTCTTTGCGACCTTCCCTTTACCGCCATCGACTCAATAACGGAACCATCAATTTTGGATGAGTCTTTGTTTCTGATCTCATTAGCTGACCCTTGATATGGAGATATACTGATCTATCTCCAAACCCAAACTTTCCTGTCCGATAACTCTCGCTTGCAACAATGACGTATTCGATATCAAGCCAAAGATTATATGATCATTGGCGACACGCTTTACTGTCATGGTATAAATACGATTTTACGTAGGTGCCTCAGAAATGAGGACGCCGAGAAAGTTCTAAATGATTGCCATTTTGGTGCTTATGGTGGACATTTATCTGATTATGCTACCACATAGAAAATTCTCCATGCTGGTTACTTCTGGCCTACCATATTTAACGATTGCATTACTGTTGTTAGAAGTTATCATGCATGCCAGTTTTTTTTATCTTAAAACTCGATTACCACCTACGCAACTATGTCCTGTTGTTGTTGTTGGACCATTTGAAAAATGGGGCATTGATTTCATGACATGTAATCCTCACTTGGCTAGGGGGCATGCGTATATTATTGTTGTCGTTGACTATTTTACGAAATGGGCCAAGGCGATGCCTACATTAAACAACAATGGGGAGGCAGCTGCACTTTTTTTCTTCAACCATGTGGTTGCACAGTTTGGTGTACCACAAGTTTTAGTTACATATCATGGTTCGCATTTTCGCAATCACATGATGACTGAATTAACTGCCAAGTGAGGAATCTCACATGATATTTCTACTCATTATCCATGGGATAATGGACAAGTTGAAGACATCAACAAAGTCCTTAAGCGAATGCTTCAACAAATGGTACGAGTTCACAAACGAATCTGGCATTTGATCCTGTACTCAGCTTTGTGGGCTTACCAAACCTCTGTAAGAAACGCAACTAGATTCGCACCTTTCCAATTGGTGTATGGTCTTGAGGCAATATTTCTAATAAAATGTGAGATTTCATCACTAAAACTTGCAATTGACTTATTACCTGACACTTTTGATGAGGAAGCATGTTTCTTTGAACTCATCCATCTAGATGAAACACGTCATGAAGCCACATTGGCCAACGAATCACATAAGAAACGAATTAAGGCCCAATATGACCACAATGTCAAGCCTCACATATTCTTCGAAGGAGACCTGGTCTTGCTTTATGATCAGGAAGCCAATAAATTAGGAACGTGAAAATTTGAACCACTATGGATAGGCCCCTACGTTGTCAAGTGTGTTTCGGCAAAAGGCTCTTATGCGTTGGTTGATTATGATGGAATTCCATTCTTGCAGCCCCGAAATGGGTTGTATCTTAAACGTTACTATGCTTGATTGTGCGTATTAAAAACACTGTATATATGCTTTGATTGTGTGTGTGTATCACAGTGTGACTTTTAGAGTTTTTATGTGGTTAGTAATCCACTTTGCACTTGTTGCAGATGTCAGAATATTTGGAGCCATTTGTTGGTTATGCCGATGGTGCTAGTCATAGTACACAGAACCTATCCTCTGTAGAATGGGCCATATTCGCTCCAAGTGGCGAGTTAGCGAGTTTTCAAGGGATTTGTATCGGTTGTTCTATGAACAATATCGCTGAGTATAGCGCATTTATCAAACTCCTCTCTGATGCCATTTCACTTGGCATTCGTCGAATCATCATTAGGCTAGACTCACAACTTTTCATACTACAACTTACGAATGTTTATACTGACCGAAATCCAACTATTCATAGTATATTCCTTAGAGTTCGTCTCTTGGAAAGACATTTTGCTTACATTCAATATCAACACATTTCCTGAAACTCTAACACATTGATTGATTCTTTAGCGAATTACGTATTAAACAAGCATTTATGACATATGTAAAGAGTAAATTTTCAATTCACATCAACAGTTGAATAGGATTACACATAACCATACAAAAACACTGAAAGTAAAATAGATAGATGTTCAAAGTTTTTATAAAAAATTGTGTCCAAGACATGTTGGTCATCTGACCTCAAAAACTCAAAATGCATACAGTAAATCATCCTAAGTAGATCTAATGATGCTCATGATAACAGGCCACTGCCTGAGATATCATTCGCAATAGCCTCATCCAACAGCTAGGTACACCAATAGTATGGCACTTTAGTCTCATCGGTAACTCCTCGATCTGAATATCTGGTATACCGAGGGTTAACCCCTCTATATGATGTTGCAACTTCGCTAGTGTCTTGATCAGATCTAAATCCTCAAGAACTGCTCTTCTGACATTTCTCGCTGCTGGTTCACCTGCCTCCTGTTTATGACCCATTGGTCGAACAATGCCAACATCTGTATACATGAGAACATTTTTAGTTTAGCCTTGGAAACATAAAAAAAAACAAAAAAACAAAAATACATGGTCAAAACAATTTACCTATAGCACCCCATTGAGCACCCATTGGTAATCTCAAATCAGGATCTCTACGGAAATCCATCCCTGCACACGGATGCTCCTCTATGACAATATGTTGTCGATGGAGCCAACTGAAGAATGTTGTAGAAAATGAGATTGATGACTGACCAGCATGTCTATCCATCAACTCTACCCATCTCTGCATCCGTGGATCTCTAGGACTAGCTAAACTCAGTGTCACATGCTGAGGTTGCATCAATGGAATTATCTCCAAAGTAAAAGCGATTAAGATCGATCCATAGTTGAAATTTTTCATCTTATCGCTTTTTACTTTTGTTAGGTTCTCTTTCATCAAAGAGACTACTGCCTCACACCAGTTGAATATAGTTGGCTTGAGACACTCGAGCGCATATTGCATGTATGATCTATTCACGACATGAAGTGTCACGCTACCCGCCAACTTTGCGATAGTAAAGAGGATTGTTCGCAAGGGCATATCACAAACATCCTTGATGTTTATCTTTCCATCTTTGCTAAGCTGTGTACTTAGCCGGTAGAATTGTCGAATGTAGTCCCTCATTGATTCACCCCCACAATTAGAACCTGAAATAGAAATGGGGGTACCACATCTCGACAATCTTGTGAGAAAGCAAATATCATCAATTAATATAGGGAGCACTTTTTCCCCTATGTGAAAAACCTGTTCCGCTGGATCCCATGAATGAACCAAGAACTGCAATAGTTCTAACTGTTGCCCCATCCTAGATAACCTGAAATATTTGAGTAACCCACAATCGCTGAGGGATTTAATATTACCGAGATCATTTAGGGCAACCATATCCTATTCTTTATGTTCTCTTTCTCACCATGTGATAGCCATTCTGATCCGATCAAAGTCTGAAACCAGACCATAGGCTTAGTTAGGATCCCTTTCATGCATAAAACTGAAGATATTTTGGGTAGAAATGATGAATCAAATTTCTAAATTGTTCCCAACGCACCCCTGATCTTTAGACAGTGCAATGCAAAACAATTTCCCTTCTGATTGACTGCTCTACAATGTAGTTTTCAATGCATAAGGGTGCGTTGATCCTAGGGCGTGATATATTTACCCTAGGGACCCTAAAACCCTAAAATTTTTGCCTGCAATTGAGAAATAATGACCTTAAATGAAAGAGAAGAGGTAGATTCTCTACTTGGTCCTGACGACATGAATAATGTTCCACAGAATCTCCCACAATCAGCTGCTGAAGTTTGAGGTAAAATACTGGTTCAGAGCAAAAAACTGAATGGTAAAATGACTTGGTAAATTCTTGTTTTATGGTTATTTCATGTTCATTTAATTAATAAACTATATACTTTACCTAATTTTACCAATGAAACAGGTATGTTTAATCTGTTTGGTGGTTCTTTGATTAGGTTTACGGCTGACATAGTGAAATTGACGTGCATGATCGTAAAATGTACTTTTGACCACAAAGCATACTTTTATCTCTTTTTCGAGCTTTGTTAAACATCGAAAAAGGAACCCCCCTAGAGTCCTCTTTCAACTCTTTTCATACTCTCAAAATATGAAAATATTATTGAGTGCTTGTCCTTTTTAGCTTGTAAACAGATTGGAAATGACATCTACTCAGTATAAGTTTAACACTTTTTTGGACTGAGATAGGTTACTTACGAAAAAGGAATACATTGATTGAACATGGTTAATAGGTTCTCTCTTGTATTATTTTACGCTTTTTCGGACTTGAGAGACAAATTTACGAAAAAGAACTTGTGGTGTTTTCTTTTTGTCCCTTTTCAAACTCTCTAAACATGAAAAGGATCGAGTTCTCATTGTTGTTAACCTCATTAAAGCATCAAATAGCGATAAACTTGTCCATCATGACAAGACCGAGTTTCACCTTTGCTAGACTCGTTAAAACATCACATAGCGATGGATTCACCCAAAGGGTAGAATTATACATCAAACATAGGTTATCCTCCTCAATCTTGTTAAAAAATAAAGAGGTATTGGTCAGCAATGACTGGGGAAAATGGGAAAAAGGATAAATCACTTTATGGTAGCAAGTCGCTCTTGAACATTACACTTTTGTTGGCATTATGATACAGGTGTTGTCCTTGATGGTAACTCACATAGATGACAGTTCACAGTGCAATGGGATTAACAACAAAGGATTACAGATGAGACTCTACAAATTGAAGAAAGAGAGGTATACGCTGGTTCACTTTGTCCAAGTAGTGTATACACGTGATTCCATAGAACCTAAAGAATGTATACATATACATGCAATATCGCAAGAGGAAAAGGGCGTACATATTGGAAAATCAAGGTTTTGGTCCAAGGTATTTGGTCCGAGGCATTTGGTCCGAGGTATTTGGTCTGAAGTATTGGTCCGAGGTATTTGGTCCTAAGTGGTTTTGGTCTGAGGTATTGAGAAAGGCCTAAAACTATATAAGGAGGAGAAGATCAAAGGGATAGGTATGAAAGCAATGAATATCTGATGAATAGTGAGATGAAAAGAAAATCTGCATGTTATGGGTTTCTGGTGCTTTGCTTGATTTGAACTAAGGATGAACCTTAGCGGTTGATGAGGGATGAGATCTAATGATGGATCAAGATCATGAGACCTAAAATGAATTATTATTATATGGTTTGATCATGGATAGTCTAGATATGATTTCTAACACATGATTTACATTGTAAATGTTTTGATCTAGGTATGGCTGAAGTCTGGAATAGTTGTGATGTTTTAAGTTAGCATTTGCATATTTGTATGATGGTTCGCTTTGGTAAATGCACGTATACACGTTAGTTCAACACATAAAAGTAGCGTATACATTATGAAATATGATATTTGAAGTTGCAGTTGGTTCTGGTGGTTGTTGTAGAGTTTTGGGTTCTGCTCTGTCTTCTAGTGACTGTGTTTTGATGACAGTGTTCTAAATGTTCAAATTGGTCGATTGTGATTTGCTTTAGTGATGATGGGTTTTTAGTGATTGATTGATTCAGTTGTGGTTGTTTCAGATATTGATGATTGAGTTTCAATGATTGGTTTATACAGATGTATTTGATGGTTGTATTGCAGTGGTGATTGATTTTGAGCTTCCATGATGGGTCCAGTGTGAAAATTTGATGAAACATGACCTTCATATTGTAGTTTTGTGTACCAGGAGTATCTAGTCTGAAAATTCATGAAACGTGGTCCCTAGAGTATGCTAAGGGTTGAAGCCTTTAGTGAGGAAGTCGAATCTTCCTACTAGTAGTGGCTAGTGATTTGATCAAGGGGTTGGAGCTCCCTTCCAATAGCAGTTGGAAAACAAGTGAAGGTTGGAGCTCCCTTTTAGGAGCAGCTGGAAAACGAGTGAAGGTTGGAGCCTTTTATAGGCCAACGCCTACGTACTAGTAAATGGATAGGCTAGTACAAGATCCAGGGGGTTAGAGCTCCCTTCCAGTAGTAGCTGGAAAATGAGTGAAGGTTGGAGCCTTCTGTAGGTCGGTGCCTACGTATTAGTAAATGGATCGGAGAGTACAAGAGCTAGGGGGTTATAGCTCCCTTCCAGTAGAAGATGGAGAACGAGAGGAGGTTGTAGCCTTCTGCAGGTGCGTTCCTGCATACTGGTATAATTCTACACCAGTACAAGATTGTAAAGAGGTTTTTCTTATATTAAAAGAAGACAACCGTAGGTGTTTTTTGTCCTGCATTGGGTTTCCAGCTTAAATCTTGGTGTTCATGTGTGTTGCTTATGTGTGATGGTGTATTTTGTTATCACTGCACATGGTTACTGTTTATATGATTAATGAAGTACTGATTCACTGATTAAATATGAACATATGATGAATTAACTGAATCATAAGTTTGTTGGATATACGCTGGTTTCTTTAAGGACAGTTGTGTGTACACACGAGTTATCTTCATTGAAGTAGCGTACATAAATTTGAGTATGAAGTTATTGAGTTGATTAATACTGATTCACTCCCCCTCTCAATATATTTCCAACAATTGATATCAGAGATGTTCCTTTGGCAGAAGCTTGATCGCTTGAAGGATATCTGTAGAAACAATGGGGAAGAAGCTGAAGAAGAAAGCACTTAAGAATAAGAAGAAATCTCAAAGGAACAATGATAGCAGGAGAGACAATGGGCCATCAGGTGGAAGCAAGTATTCAGATTTAGAATCACCTTAGGTTGAAGATAAACAAGCAAAAGAAGTATCAAGTACAAAATTTTGGTCTTCTAGTGATACTTTTCCCCATTCATGCATTGTTGAAGATATTGAAAGTGATAGTGAAAGAAATATAGAGGTAGAGGTTAAAAGACTTAGATAAAATTAGAGATCAACAAGATCTATTTAACAAAAGGGAGTGTGCCTTCAAAGAACAAGTTACCATATTAAAAGCTCGGTTGGAGGAAGGAAACAAGGTAAGGAAGTAGTACAAGGAAAAGGAAAATCATTGTCAAAAGCCGCAAGATGAAGTGACATCATTAAGAAATGAAGTAAATGAAAAGAGTACAACAATAAAGAGACTTAAAGATAGATTTGATTACTATGAAAGTCTTAAAGCTAAGATCCTCTCTCTAAAATAAGATCTTGAAAAATCAAATAAGCATAATTAAGAGCTACTTCAAGTAGATGAAGAACAAGAAAATGAGATTCTCAAATTAAGGCAACAAGTGGAAGAAGGAAGAAAGGCTAAAGAAATCATGAAGAAACAATATCTTGAAAAAGAAGAACAATTTCAGGTTGAGGTAAATATCGTAAAAGGTAAATTAGAAGAAAAGGATAAACTGTTACGATTTCAAGATAGTACTAAGATTTTGGATAATATTCTTAGTAGTCAAAGTTCCCTTACCATCAAAACTGGTATTGGTTTTCATGAATCTTTTGAAGGTGAACCTAGCTCTCAAGGTGAGGCAAGGAACTCTAATGCAAAATCTGAAATGCTCAACAAGGAGATGATAAGTCAACCCCATCAACAACCAAGGAAAGAAAGTCTTCAAAGAAAATATTTTACTCCTAACTATGGAAGTGATAGTTGGTAATTCCTCCGATGAATAATGTCGAATGTTTTATATGTCATAATTTTGGACATGTTGACGCGAGATGCAAAAGTAGAATGGTTCAATATTGTCACACAGAAATATCATCAGCTTCTAGGTACTTTAAGGATATTGTTTTTCTTGCAATATGTTTGGTCACAAAGCCATTGAATACTATAGAAGGAATATGAAACATGTAAGATGTTATGCATGTAACAAGTTTGGACATATATCAAAGGAATGAAGGAGAAAATTTTGGCCACAATACAAAAGGGAGAAAACATCATCACACTCGAAGATATGGAATAAAAAGGAATTACAGTCAGAAAGATGTGGAAAAGAAGAGTATACAGACATAACATACTTAGATGGAGATGAAAGTGTGAAACTTTAGAATTCCAATTCTCATACGTAGTTATTATGAAGAGAAGTCGCATATATACGCGAGTTAGAAGTTGCACAGTCATGTATATGGTGTTTTGAAGAAAAATCAGTGGGAGAGACTCAGAAAAAGGGGTTTGATATTGTTAGTAAATTATCAAATATATGTTTTTTTTTGATTGATGATGATGCCTTGATGATTCTTATTGATATTTACAATGATCATTTTTGACAATGAACGACTGGAATAGGTTCACGGGGAGCATATGCTTCTAATAATGCATTGTTGGCATTAAGTTAGAAGATCTTGGTACATGAAGATGTGTATATTGCTTGATCCACATAGTTGTTTTGATTCAGGTGACTCTTTTGATGATGGAAATATACAGGTTGTTGATCTTGATGCTGCTAAAAGATGTTAATGGTGCAGATCATATATGATGTATGATAGTTTCTGATGACTATCATGGTCTTGTTTAGATTTTTGGTTCTTGTGATAAATATCATGTATATCATTTAATGTAAAGGTCATGAAAATACCCAATTTGTAACCCCCCTATGCATGGGAAGGATGATGTAATAATTCCTATATTTCAATCATGTATAAACATTTGGTATATCCCCACTTGATTGGGTGGATGAGTTAAAATTGATGTATCCCCACTTGGTTGGGAGATTGATGTATGTATGAGTCATTGGTGATAGGAAGGTCATACTCATATAGTTGAGTTATAGAGTCATGTTATTCTTTTTGAAAAAAAAAAAATTAGACTCTGCATGTGCTCACGAGGAGCATGGATGGTTTAGTGCATCTCATCATGTACAAAGGGGGAGCTTAATCAGAGAATTCAGCATGTACTCAGGGGGAGCATGGACAGTGTAATGCATATTAAAGGGGGAGAATATCTTGGTCCGCCCTTTGCCCTTAATGTTAGAGGGGGAGAGTGTATTGGTGTTGTTGTTGCCATCAAGTCAAAAGGGGTGATTGTTGGCATTATGATACATGTGTTGTCCTTCATGGCAACTCACATAGATGATAGTTCACAGTGCAAGGGGATTAACAACAAAGGATTACAGATTAGACTCCACAGATTGAAGAAATATAGGTATACGTTGGTTCACTTTGTCCAAGTAGCGTATACACGAGGGTCCATAGAACCTAAAGAGCATATACGTATACATGTAGTCTCGCAAGAGGAAAAGCGTGTATAGATTGGAAAATAAAGGTTTTGGTCTAGGGTATTTGGTCCGAGGTATTTGGTCCAAGGTATTGGTCCTAAGTGGTTTTGATCTGAGGTATTGAGAAAGGCCTAAAACTATAAAAGGAGGAGAATATCAGAGGGATAAGTGTGAAAGCAATGAATATCTGATGAAGAGTGAGATCAAAAGCAAATCTGCATGTTATGGGTTTTTGGTGCTCTTCTTGATCTGAACTAAGGATGAACCTTAGTGGTTGATGGGGGATGAGAGCTAATGATGGATTAGGATCATGGCACCTAAAATGAATTATTATAATATGGTTTGATCATGGATAGTCTAGATCTGATTGCTAACGCATGATTTACACTGTAAATGTTATGATATGGGTATATTTAAAGTCTAGAATGGTTGTGATGTTTTAAGTTAGCATTTCTTATCTGTACACCGGTTCGCTTGGTAAAAGTGCATATACATGCTGGTTCGACACATCAAAGTAGCGTATACATTATGAAATATGATATTTGAAATTGCAGTTGGTTCTAGTGGTTGTTGTAGAATTCTAGGTTGTACTTTGTCTTTTGGTGACTATGTTTTGATTACAGTGTTATGAATGTTTAGATTGATTGATAGTGATTTGTTTCAGTGATGAAGGGTTTTTAGTGATTGATTGATTCAGTTGTCGTTGTTTCAGAGAATTATGATTGAGTTTTAATGATTGGTTGATGCATAAGTATTTGATGGTTTTATTGCAGTGGTGATTGATTTTGAGCTTCAATGTTACTGATGGGTCCAGTGTGAAAATTTGATGAAACATGATCTTCATATTGTAGTGTTGTGTCCCAGAAGTATCCAGTCTAAAAATTCATGAAACGTGGTTCCTGGAGGATGTTGAGGGTTGAAGCCTTCAGTGAGGAAATCAAATCTTCCTACCAGTAGTGGCTGGTGATTTGATCAGGGGGTGGGAGCTCCCTTTTAGTAGCAGTTGGTGTTACAGCTCCAAATCTCACCAGTATGGTTTGTGATGCTACAGCCATGGCCTAGGGCAACCCCTCCTTCCAGACCTGGTCATATATCTAAAAAACAGTGTTTTATTCCCTGTACGTGACATTGCCCTGAGATAAACGCGTGTATACGCGGGTTCATACATAGCTAACCCGCGTATATGTATTAAAACACTTAAAAAAAATAAAAATTCCTTATTTTCGGGCGGGGATCGCGGGTTTTACCTGCTGATCACCTGTTAGTGCCCGTGGCCTCAACTGTCCCCAACCAATTCCTAACTAAAAAACTACCTTGGAGTTGGTATAAAAAGACATCATGGGGAAGGCCTAAGGAAGAGAAATTTTGGAGCAAAGTTATTATACTGATTTTCTATCCCCCTGATCAGGTCTGAAGACCCCTTGTGCCTTCTGCACTTCCCCCATCTTGTATAGGAAACCCTTGTTTCCTTTGTGTTTGGATGTTCATTTTTTTCCCATCACATCTTGGAGAGAGTAATGGAAGGTGACCTACTAGTGGCTTGAGGCGAGACGGATCCAGAAGGAGGCTGAGCTTGGAGCCTGCAGAAGCGGATTTAGGTGATATTGCTCTTTTTCCATATTGTTTTATTTATCTAAAATAAAGAAACACGTCTTGTTCCCGAAAAGCTCTTTTCTTTGTGTTAATGATATTTATATGTGAAGTTCATACTTAAATAGATGCTTATAAGTTTGTAACTAACTCATCTTTTCATATAACATAAAGATCATTTTTATGTAAAATCTTGTCCATATACTGTTGTAGTTTGTGGAATTGTGTTTTTTACAGGACCAAGGAGCGGAAGGGACGTGAAGAAGGGTTTGCACCCTTGAGTAACTACTCAAACGTAGGACATCAGGTATG